>VDFB02158501.1:0-11355 GCA_007258455.2 Sequoia sempervirens | reverse complement strand
TGATTTTCCACTTGATAGCCATTCGGAGTCCTGTAATTAGTGCTTCATACTCTGCCATGTTATTAGTGCATGGAAATGCAATGCGGAATGACCTTGTGATGGAATCTCCTTGTGGAGTAATGAATAGTATTCCAGCTCTTGAGCCATGATTAGTGTGAGATCCATCGAAGTATAATTGCCAAGGTTGTTGGGGCTCCGCTTGAAATACGAACTCATCTGGAAATTTGGTTATAAGAGGATAGCTATCTGGTATTGTTGCATCTACAAGCTGGTCTGCTATTACCTATCCTTTGATGTCTTTCTACTCAACATATTGAATATCATATTGACTGAGGATTGTGACCCATTTTGCCAAACGTCCTGTCAGTGCTGCTCAACTCAAGAGGTACTTCAAGGGATTGATCTTGGTTACCAAGTGTGTCTTATGATTTAACATGTAATGCCTTAATTTTTGGGCTATGAATACAATTGCCAAACAAGCACGTTCAACGGGTGTGTAATTTAGCTCATACCCCACCAGTGTTCGACTAATATAATATATAGCTCATTCTTTTTCTTCATAGTCATTTTGTGCTAGTAATGCCCCCAGTGCTAAAGTAGTTGCAGAGATGTACAAAATTAATGGTTTTCCTTGGATGGGAGGCATGAGAACTGGAGGTGACAATAAGTATTGTTTAATCTAGTTGAATGCTTCCTAACACTTATTTGTCCACACAAAGGGGATCCCTTTATGTAGAAGATACTGAAATGGTTGACACCCATCCACAAGTTGAGCGATGAACCATCTGATAGATTGAAGCCTGCCTTGTAGCATTCTTAGGTCACTAATTCACTTAGGAGGAGGCATATCCAATATAGCTCTAACTTTGGTGGGGTCAACTTCAATGCCTCTATGGGAGACTATGTACCCCAACAACTTGCCTCATGTTACACCAAAAACACACTTTTTTGGGTTTAACCGGACCTTATATTTGTCTAGCCTTCTGAAAAATTTGTCTAATACTAAAAGGTGGTCTTTTCTTGTCAATGAATTTTCCAGAAGGTCATCCACATAGTCCTCCATTAATGTGTGCATCATGTCATGGAATATTATTGTCATTGCCCTTTGATATGTAGCACCTAAATTTTTAAGACCAAATGGCATTATAGTCCAATAGTATGTACCCCAAGGGCATGTGAAAGTAGTTTTGTGTTGGTCTTTAGGGGAAATACGAATTTGATTATAACAAAAA
Source organism: Sequoia sempervirens (assembly GCA_007258455.2). Taxonomy (NCBI): domain Eukaryota; kingdom Viridiplantae; phylum Streptophyta; class Pinopsida; order Cupressales; family Cupressaceae; genus Sequoia; species Sequoia sempervirens. Next base: position 10,123 of record VDFB02158501.1, on the reverse strand, counting down.
AACCATCCATAAGGGACAACATCTCATATCCAGTTGTAAGTTCCATAATGATTTCAATTTTTGATAGAGGGAAATCATCTTTAGGGCATGCTTTATTGAGATTTCGAAAGTCTGTGCATATGCGAATCTGTCCAGTAGGCTTGGTGATAGGGACAATGTTGGATATCCATTCAGCATAGTCAATTGACCTGATAAAATCTACATCCAATAACTTTTTTATTTCGGCTTTAACCAATAATGCAACTTGCGGGTGCATTTTTCTTAGCTTTTGTTTTACTGGCTTGGTATCTGGTAATAATGGCAAGTGATGTAACACTAACTCAGGATCTAACCCTGGCATATCGAGATAAGACCATGCGAAGTTTATCTTGCGTTCTGAGAAGAACTTTTGAAATTTTGGATGTTCAACTTCTGTCAGTGATGCCGCAAAGAGAACCATTTTGGGGTCCTCCACAGTAGCTATATTAACTGGTATGGTGTCTTCTACGAGCATTGCTGATTTTTCTCTGTCTATGGGGAGAAATTCCAATCCTCCACCCTTAGGTGCCTCAGGGAGGTTTTCACCCTCGAGTACGTCCTTTACTTTTACTATTTTGTCGTCAAAAGGTTCCTTTCGATTTTCACCTAGAGACGTGTCATTTTTTGTTTTATTTTTCTTTTTAATTTTGTGACTAGAGGATGGTACAGTCTCCCCAAAATAAGCAGCACAATCCAAGTCAATAGAAAATCTAGCTTTGTGATCCCCATTTGGAATGCCTTCACGTAGTCCTAGAAATTCTGCTAAAGCCTCATCATTTTGAAAAGTGTCCATTACTAGTGGGCCTTGTTGGTTCCAGTCAATAAGGTCAGGGTAAACTAAGGATATTCCATCATCAACATTTTCAAATTGAGGAGATGACACAAAGAGCATGCAAATGGATGCCAAGACGTTAAAAATGAAGTTGTCATCATTTGGCTCTATGTCAGATTCTATCCAGTATTCTCCTTCGCTTGTTTCATACTCACCAGCGAAGTAAGGGACAAAGGGAGTAGTATTAGAGTCAGGATCAGTAGTGGCAAGTGATGGCTTAGGAGATTCTGAATGATGGTTGTCAGCTTGGGATGACTGGGTTGGTATGTTGGGGCTAAGATGAATGGGAATAGAATATGATCTTGACTTGACATCATTTGGTGTTGTATCGATCTTAAACATTTTCCAGAATCATTCCTCAAATGTAGGCTCGCTAGGTTCAAGGAATACTTCGTTAAGGTAGCAGTCACTTAAGGATCGTTGAGAGCCAAATTCCCATTCGTGAGAGTTAGTTTCAGAGGAGGTGTTCTCAGTTGTCTCAACACAGTATGAAGCATACACTAACTCACATGGAAGCACATTGGTACTTGGATCACCAAATTCTTGTGGACCTAACCCTAACCCAAGATGTTTTGGTCTTTCTAAAATTGATAGTGGCTCACGCCTTCCATTTTTATCCTTGCCAAGACCACTTTTTCCATCATAACCTTTTTCTTTTATCATGTTGTATCCTTTTCCATATATTGTTACTGGCAAGAGAGTTAAGTCTCATGGTTCTCTATAAATCCAGGATAGTATATCATATATTTCCTCTTGACTCATTTCACCCCACTTTATAAAAACTGTATTTGGAGGAACCCTGAAAGTTTCTTTTGGTTGTATTCTAAAACAAGGTTTGTCATAGACCTGGGGAGACTTGGGCATCTTTGTTATACAATAGGCTGTATTCATCTTATACTCTCCACATCCTTGGTCCTGAATTTGGAACCTCAGGTCAAAGCTTGGGGTGATACATGAAGTGGAAGGTGTTATGGAGATGGTCATGGTGGTGGAAGAGGTAGGAGACTTCACGAGTGCTGAGGGATCAATGAATTTGGAAGACAATGACGTCAGAGCTTCCCTATTGATAGGGACTTGGCATTCTGAGACACCTCGTAAGTTGGTACAATATTGGAACGGATCAGGGTCTCCATATATAGTAATCTTAGTGCCTTCAAAAGGAAATTTCAAGCATTGATGATACGTGGAAGGGATGGCCTTCAGAGCATGGATCCAAGGTCGACCAAGTAAAATGTTGTATGGCAGGTCTAAATCCAAAACTTGACAAGTGGTGTCGACAATGACTGGTCCAATTTGAATTGGGAGTGTAACTACCCCTCGAGAGGAACATTCTTCATCATCATATGCCTTGATAACTATGCTTCTTGTGGCGTCTACGCAAGCATCAGAAAAGCCTAGTGCCTTGACCAATTTTAAAGATCATATATTTAGTCCTGCTCCGCCATCTACTAAGACTCGTTTGACCTTATGTTTATGAACAAGGACTTCGATATGAAGGGAATCATTATGGTTGGATTTGGATGACTAATAGTCCTAGTCAGAAAAGGTGATATGGTGGGGTGTCATGAGATATCCTACCATGGCTTCAAATTGGCTGACATCAATATCTTGGGGAACGGAGGATTCTTGCAGTGTTTTGTCTAGGATGGCCTTATGGGCAAGTGAGATGCGTAACAATTCAAGAATAGAGATTTATGCAGGTGTTCTTCCAAGTTGGTCAATAAGATTAAAGTTTCCTTTAGGTTGGGATTGCTTGTTTTGTGGACACGATTGTGACTATGAAGTGGACTGGCCAGCTATTGTTACCTTTGGTTGTCTAGGGGGAGGAGGGCCGGCTATGGTGACCTTTCTACCGCGGGTGGTGACATTGCATTAAGGGGCCTTTCTAATAGTGACTGTGTAGACATGGCCATCATTTGTTCTAACATGATGTATGATAGGTCCCCCAAAATAGTCGTACCCAATACGAGCATGGTTGGCTCAATTATTTGTACTTGACATAGAAGGGTTTCCAGAACCATGATCCTACAGTGGGTTTTTGTGTATTGTATGATCCACATTAGAAGCAAACTATGGTCCGTCAACTTCAATGATGTGCTTTTCAATGAGGTCCTATACCAGTTTTTTCAATTGTTTACAGGAAGAACTTTTGTGTCCTTTTATTTGGTGATAGTCACAAAATGCATTATCATCCCACCAAGATGGTTTAAATTGCCCAGGGTCATATGGTTTGGGGTCCTGAAGTGTGATGACACCATTCTGAATGCATTTCTTGAGGACTTCGTCAATAGGTTCACCCAAAGGGGTATATGTGCGACTTCTAGGGAATTGTCTTGGTTGTTTAGGCTGCCCTTGAATTTGATTGTTTTGATTGCCTTGGTTATTCTAATTTGTATGGATAGCATTAGTAGCATAGGTTTGTGTCATCATCTATGTGTTTTGTGGTTGTGTCCCTTTTAGAGTAATCATAGGACCCCTAGTGTTGGCAGCCTTAGCATCAACTACACCATCGTTGGTGACATGTTTGTTTTTAACCCAAAATTTGGTTTTGTCAGCAGAAGGAGGGTTTGCATTTGTGCTTTTAGGACCGTATTTTAGTCTTCCTTTAGCTATGAGGGCTTGTTCAACTTGGAAACCTCGTTCAACTAGGTCTGCAAAAGTTGTTCAACAATGAACACGCAAGCCATTTTTTAGTGGGCCTAATAACGTTTGTACGAACATGTCAACCTTTTCCTTTTCAGGTATGTCTATATGACAGCGACTTGCTAGGCCCCTCCATTTTTGAAAGAATGGTAAAAAGGTTTCACTTGAATCTTCTCGTGTGAGCTGGCATAGATTGGTAATGGAGGTGTCTGTGTCAATGTTGTATGTGTAATTTTTCATGGATTTTTCAGCGAGTTCTTTCCATGATTGAATTCTAGGTTGCAGTGTATAGAACCATTCTAGGGCTGGTCCTATGAGGCTTTTAGGAAATAGTCGCATTAGATATGTGTGCTCATGAGCGATATCCACACAACTTGTTACAAACTCTCTGATGTGGTCAAGTGGATTTGTTTTACCCTTGTATTTGTTGAAGTTTGGAGCCACATAACCATGTGGAAATGGTGGCATGTACAACATTGTATCAAAAGGATATGGACATAAGTCATATGGCATTTGCGTCTTCTTATAAGAGGTTTTCATATTTTCCATCTGTTTTTGAAGGTCATCCACTTTTGCTAGCAAGGTGTGTACAACGGGATCATTGGTTGCCTGAAAGTAAGGTATGTTTTTCTGATATTTCCAGTTGTGATTGGGGATATGTTGTTGAGTATGAATCTGGGATGAGTACGTAGGAATATGTGACCTAGCCATGTTTGTCTGTATTTGAGGTCCCTGACTTGTTTGATGTCCAAAGGTATGCATTTGTTGCGTCATTTGAGTTCCTTGTCCTTGTTGAAAGAACAAGGACAAGTAATATATATGTTTTGTTGATATTGCCAGTTGTGATTGGGGATATGTTGTTTAGTATGAATCTGGGACGAGTATGTAGGAATATGTGACCCAACCATGTTTGTCTGTATTTGAGGTCCCTGACTTGTTTGATGTCCAAAGGTATGCATTTTTTGCGTCATTTGAGTTCCTTGTCCTTGTTGAAAGAATTGTCTGTGTGGCATGGTAGTGTGTGGTCCTTGAAAGTGTCCATGTGATATATGTGTATTGTGCCCTTGTCCATGTGGGATGTTCATTTGCGATGATGTGTTAATGTTGTGTTGAGGACCTTGGATGAAAACGCGTCATGAATTTCGTCCAAAGGGATTAAATGAGGTTCCATTGTAAGGATGTGATGAAGATGCCCCCATTGTCATAGATGAAGAACCAATCATAGGATTTGAGGAGGTGGTGCCTATTGATGTAGATGCAAAGGTGGCTCCTATCGTTTGTGAAGATGATGTGGATGTTGTAGGCATGGACTGTGAAAAGGTAGCTCCTATCGTTTGTGAAGGCGATGTGGACATTGTAGGCATGGTCATAGTAGATGTTCCTCCAATAGATGTCATATTAGTTGAGGTGGAGGTGTTTTGATTTATGGTGCCACTAGATGTCGCATTAATGGTGGTAGTAGCAACTCGTGTAGTAACGACAATGTTATTGGTTGAGGTATTGTTCGTGTCATGTTGGGATGTTGCATTTTGTGTCATATTATTAGGAGAGACAGGTCGGATGGTATTAATGTCGAAGCCTTTTGGTAATTTTGCGCCTTGGTCTAAAAGCATAGCAAGGTATCTATTGGGATCGTTCAAGACCAATTCTTCTACAAATGAAGCGACTTCAGGATTTTGGGCTGCTGCCTCCAAGTTTTCAACATAGACTTGTCCATTTTGATCTCTTTGTATGAATTGTTCAAAAAGTGGATTTTGAAAGGAAGTTGACATGTTCATGGAAGACTGTGCATTCAAATTGCCAAATGGGTCATCAAAGATCCAGTCATTGGGATTGGTGTTGTTGTTGGTGTTGTTGTCAAAGTCTTATCCAAAGTTTGCCATTTGTTTTTTCTTTCATTGAAGTCTTGTCTCCACCATCAAAGGAAATTCCTCAAATGAAGATAATGATAATGCAAATATGACACTAGCCTATGTTTTTTTATTTTTATGTGATAAAGGATGACAATGCAAATAGATGATAATGCAAGTATGCCAAAAGCCAAGGTGACTAGGATGACGATGCAAAGAGATGATGTTGCAATACTATGTTTTTGGAATTTTTGGATAAAGGATGACAATGCAAGACTATGTTTTTGAATTTTTTGACAATAAGGGATGCAATATGACCATGTTGTCTAAAGACAATGACTAATGCCAAAGGACAATGAAGACTAAGATGACAAGTTATGATACTAATTTTTTTTTTGTATTTTTTGGAGGATGTCAATGCAAGGTGATAATGACGTTTGCCTAAGGAAAATGACTAATGTAAGGTGATAAATTGTTAAGAAAGGATGTCGAATGCCAAGGTGACAGTGAGGACTAATGTGAAAATGTTGGTTAAGGAAATGACCAATGCAAAGTCTAGATGCCAAATGAGGACTATGATGACAATATTTTGGATTTTAAAGATATGCAAGGTGAGGACTAAAATGATTTGAATGTCTAAGGTATGCAAATGCAAAGGTCTAAAATGATTTGGAAGAAGGTTTCCTAAACACCCTATGCTTGATCTATGTCTCAATTTTGGAATATCAAAGGACTTGTTTGAAGGATTAAATGACAAGGACATTAGAAATGACAAGTGAGTTCTTCCCTTAACTGTGACTTTGAGTCGTAAGGATCCTCTGCCAAAGCGACAATGACTAAAGGAGAGATAACAATGATGTATAAAGTCCAATGATAACCTAATTTTGAAGTCAAGATTTTGTAAAGGAGGTAAGGTCATCCTTAATCCAAAACATGCAAAATGAGATGAGGACCTAAGTTTTTGGTTTATGACCGAAAATGCAAATGGTGAAGCCTAAGGATGAAGCTAAATATTTGCAAAGATGACCCTATGGTAAGATGCAAGCTAAAATGTACAAGGAATGAGAGATTTGAGCAATTTAATGATTTGGTTTTGACAAAAGACTTCTGGAAAACTATGTTTGATAGTAGGCTGAGACTATTGTTTTGGATGTTTTGTTGAAAAGTTTGAGTTGTCTGATGTTGATTGTTTGTGTCTAGATTGTGAATATTGTGTATATTGTTTGAAAATCCAGCAAGCACTTGACAAGCACAATGTTCTAGTGTATGAAAACACACATGAGACAAGCACAATCCTATGGTTAGTATTCAGATCAGATTCCACGCGGGTTTCCAACCGTTATACTGCAGAGTGTGTGAATCAGCTTGGCTCGCAATGCTCCTCATACACCTTCAAAGCAACCAAGCTTCCGCAACCCCATGAAAATCCTATAGATTGATCACCTACTACAGATTGGCGTAAGATGTGGATGCCTTCACACTTCACCGGTGTCAGCGCTTTTGCAGCAAAGAAGGTTTTGGCTACTACACAAAGGTGTTGCATCAGACTCGCTCAGTGGCCAAGGCTATGGGGTTTTAAGATTAAGCTTCTGCTTAGAGGCACTCCAAACAAGAGTTAAGCTCCACAGGTTTTGGGAGTACCACTCTGGTCCAGAGGGACACATCCTCGACCTCAGAATCCTAGGTTCTCCTTAGATTCAAGCATTTAGTATAATCGGTCAGGCAGCCTGGCCAAAGTCTGCTGCTCATTTGAGTCACTTGTAGGAAAGTACTTTTTCCCACCAAGGCAGACCCAAGTTCTAGAGGCAATAACCGTTTCTCTTACACCCAGGATCGCATGAATGTGCAAGGGGAGAGGATACTTCGATTATTGCATCAAGGTGACAAAATTTAAAGACACTTGTAAATTTTAATTACCAAATGATAATGTGAGGACACACAAGACACTTTGTTCTTTTTAAAAGTTTAACTTAAAATATGAAAAACAAAGTTCATTTTAAACTCATGTCGTAAGAATGCAAGTTCATTTTAACCATATGATTTTCAATGCATATTTGTGTTCATTTTAGCCCAATGACATGAAAATGCAAGTTATAATTGTAAATTTTAGGCCCAATGAGTGATTCATGCAATTTTTTTGTTCGTTTTAAACCCCATGAATGAAATATGCAATTTGTTGTTCATTTTAAGACCAAATGAGTGACATACAAATTGTGGTTCATTTTATCCTCATGAGTGTAAATGCAATTTGCTGTTCATTTTAAGACCAAATGAGTGACATGAAAATTGTGGTTCATTTTATCCTTATGAGTGTAAATGCAATTTGCTGTTCATTTTAAGACCAAATGAGTGACATGCAAATTGTGGTTCATTTTATCCTCATGAGTGTAAATGCAATTTGCTGTTGTTTGAAAACAAACAAAATTTATTATGCCTAAAGAAATGAAAAAAAGCTCGATTTTTTGTTTCTATAGAAACAATTTTTAGACTCCCTCCAAGCTATGCCACATGCTAAAAACAAGAGATTAGTAATTCAAAAGAAAATTTTAATGACAACAAAAAATTAAAATAGCGATAACTTTCTCAAAACTTAACGAAATTTCAAACCGTTTAAAGTTTCGGAAAGTTGAGAACGAGGCCTACAAAACCTAGATAATCATTTTGAAAGATTCCATGAGCCCATTTTTCTGTGATCCAAAGAAAATGACGGGATTTTGCATAAATTCTTGGCTATAATCTACAAAACAACAAAAACAAACAAACCAATTTCTCTGCAAGAAAATAAATGTCAGGTTTACCAAATGTAAGATGTGGTTAGAGAATCAAATAGAATAGACAAAGTGACAGCCAACACCTCTAAACTATTAACCCACATCCAAACAAGAGAAAACAAAGTAAGCATAAGGAAAATAAAACATTAAATTAAAAGACTCCCCATGCTTGAACTTGAATCACTTCTCTTGCTCTCCTATTTCTCCTTTTGCAAATATGCCCTCAGATTTGTAGTGTAACTTGTGCAAATACCTGCAAATGATAAGTAGAAAGTTGAAGAAGAATAGCTGTTAAGCTGAAAATGGAGAAGGAAGGTTGCTTTTATAGACAAACCTTCAAATGGACGGCTGAGATGAATCCTCTAGAAGGATTCCAAGATCGATGGTCCAGAATTGATGCACCAAGAATATGCTATTCTTGGAGGAATCATGACAAGAAGACATGCAGGACACAACCATAAATAAACATGCAAGACATGCTAAGCATAAAAATGAATGCTAAGGACAGGGATTTGCGATGTAGGCATTCCTTTGATCATGGTATACAAATAATTTATTCAAAAATGTGAGGAAATTGATAAGGGAAATAAAATAATTTATTCAAATAATTTATTCTGAAAATGAGGAAATGGATGGAAAATAAATAATTTATTCAAATTATTTCATTTGAAAATGGAGGAAATATGAAAATAGAAATAATTTATTCAAATTACTTATTTGAAAAAAATTTAGAGGATAATTTAATTGCACCCATTAATTTAATTAAATGAGAGATGAAAATTAGACCTTAAATAATTAATTTAGATTAATCCATTTAATTAGGAGTATGGATGAAAATGACACAATTGGTTTAATCCATGGAAGAATTAAAGGACTATTAAATAGATAAATAAATTAATGTACTATTTAAATTATAGACAGCATGTACCACTAAATAAATAACAACTTATTTAACCATTGAAGAAGAGGAAGAAACAGTGATGGAATAGTTTATTTTAATCGACAGGGGATGAACAATAGATAAATTAATTAAAAGGAAATTCAAACTTATTTAATTAATAGATGAAAATGGACCGGATGACATAATTAAGTATCTTTATTATGCTAGGACAAAAGTGGCAAGAAATGGAGCTTGCGGGCCTAGGTCAATTTTCAGTGTCTACAAGTGTTATCAGAAATAATTGAATCAGGTGTACCAAACCTAGAAACTAAGTCTTGATAGAAGTTCAAAATTGATGTTTCATTTGCATCTTTCAAAGCAACTACTTCTGTTCATTTTGTAAAGTAATCTGTTGTTGTAAGAATCTATTTGTGACTTGCGCTTGATGGTGGGTTAATTGGACTAAAGAAGTCAAGTCCCCACTTTGCAAATGGTTTTTCAACTTGAATTGGATTAAGGGGAAGGGCTGCTAACTTCTGTTTTCTTGCAAACAATGCACATTTACTGACTTTCTCACATAAGCATGAGCATCCTTGAACAGATCTGGCCAATAATATCCAACTCTCATTATTTTCAAAGCTGTAGTATGTGGTGCAAAGTGACCTCCAACAGGTCCATCATGAAATTCCTCAAGAATTCTTTCAAGCTGATTTGGGTAAACACATCTAAGGAATACACCATTGAAATATTTCTTATAAAGAACACCATCAATTTTTGCATAGGGAATTGCTTGTAATCTATAATATCTTAGTTTTGATCTCTCTAAACCTTGTGGAAAATCTCTAGTATGAAAGTAATGAATCATTTGATGGATCCAATCAATTGAAGTAGTTGGAGCAACGACTTCTTCTTCAAAATTTAGGACTGTGACAACTTCTTTACTGCTATTTTCTTTGTTTTCTGCAAGCTGCTCGCACAAACCCTTACCTCTAACAAGCTTGGTAACCTTTATGTTGATTCCATACTCCACGACTTTGGTTATCTAACCTGCTCTTCTGTCGTTAATGTCCTTATTTAGTAGAAACTCTTTGACTATTGGGCGAGCTACCAACAAATGTATCTTATTATT
>VDFB02158500.1:41344-58291 GCA_007258455.2 Sequoia sempervirens | reverse complement strand
ATAATTCCATTGTCATTGACATGTTTAAGTCAGAGGGGATGTGACAATCCCAATATGAAGTTGCTTGAGAGCAAGCAACACTTTAGCGGGGAGGATTGTAATGTCCCCGAAATTATGTGAGTAATTTGGAGGGAAAATGTTAACGGTGTTTTTTAAACACCAAATCTGCATTTAAACAATATTAAATAAATAATAAAATAAATATTTAATGAAATAAAATAATAATATTAATATAATATTAAATTTAAATTATTGAATAATAATACTTAAATTATAGGCCGACATTCTTATTGGCGCCTTTCAGTTGTTTCTTTTGCTGGCTGACCTCTTTGGAAGGCACCATCCTTCATGAATAAATTGCGATCTTATGGTCGTGTGAGATCATCGAATTGAAGACAAAGTTTCTGGGCTGCGTAGCGTGACAACTTCAGGTAGGACGTAGTCTCTATCGGGAGTCTTTGTCTTCGATTCTTCTTCACTTTGTTCCGCCATTGTGTCTGAATGTTTTGGGTGCACTTGATAGTCTCAGTTTGAAGCAGCTAAGCACATAAAGAGAATTCCGAATAACTTTGAGTTTGTTCCACATCCTTGAAGAGCACAAAAGATTTACTAAGAGGGAGGGGGGGAGACGGGGTGAATGAGTAAGTCAATACAAACTTTCACTTTTCAACTTTTCATACAATCTTAAACTCTTATCAACATCAACCTTTGATATGAATCAATGCAAGCAAGTTGACACAAATTTATTGAAATGTTTAAATGATTTTTACAAATGGAAGTAGGCACCAACCTACTTGACTTATGAATAATTAATTTAGTAGGCTACAACCTACAAGGAGCACCAACCCCTAATGCAAGGCACCGACCTTGACTTGATGGATGAAAGATAAATGACTTCAATCAGACCTGCACTATCCCAATCCTCCAATCTGCCTTTGTGATGAAAAATCTCACCCTAAGCCCACACAAGAAGATGGGTTTCTGACTTGAATCACTTACAACTTCACAACCACACCTTCAAGTCTGAAATGAATGACAAATATATACTTTGTTTTAAGATTGCATCTCTTGATAAAAAAATCACATCTCTTGACTAATCACACCACTTCATTTGTGTGTATTAGTCTTAATTTTCTTTTTAGATTTTTTTAGTACTTCTTAACACATTCTTTCCTTAATTATCTTACAACCGCCTGTAGGTTATCAAGGAATACGTCTTTTAAAGTTAGATACTTTTTGAATAAGCACATCTTAAGAAGATGTATCCAAGAGTCACACTTAGTAATTTCTGAAACACACGTCTCTTTGAGAGACTCTTAAGAAAAAGCTACGTTCTTTTATAAAAATCGCGTCCTTTCAAGACATCTGTATATGCTCATAAACACGTCCTTTTAAGATTCAAATCTTCCTTTTTTCTTAAAATACAATTTGTTTATTATTTTTGAATCTGTTTCTTCAAAGTTTACTTTGAATCTTTTCTTTGTCATATTCAAATCTCTTGTATCCTTCTCTTAGATTCAAATCTTTTTTCTAAGGTTACTTCGAATTTTATTCTTTTCTTCAGATTCTCCCTTTATTCGAATCTTCCGCTTTTCATAGTTTAGAGACTAAACACTTTTCAATCAGCCGCATATTCATTTTTGACTTGATGATAATTCTTCAAACTTGCTGATTTTGCTCTTATTGAAGACATTGATCAGAATTGATCAACTTCTGAGTGCTGAACAGATCTGGTCTGCATTGCTTCGTTTGACATACTATGTGCTTTAAACATGATCTTCAACCTGAGCATACATGATCTTCAAACTGAACGAATATTATATCAGGTTCATCATTTGACATCAATGACAATAAATCTAACACTCCTTGCCGCCATACTTGGAGGCTGACGCAAGACATCTCTCAGGCTTGCGTATAATCTTGGGCGCCACTCACCCATTCCGTCCACATCCTAAACGCACTCATCTTTGCTGGCGATACCTCCTTTCATGGTTAGGCATCCTTCCAGCAATATAGAATCCAAGCGTCGACCCTAAGAGTCCGATCATTATCTCAACACCATCCAGCATTCAAGACTGGCACGATCTTTTCTTGGCACGAGAATTGTCTGAATGATGAGCTGTCCTATCTTGAGGCCCGATTGGTTTTTAAGAGTGTGTAATCACTTTCCCTTGGGAGCAGGCCTACTCATGGGAAATCACGGGACTCCATATTCCATTATTTAAATTGCTTGCATCGAAATTCAAATCTAGTCATGACTAGGAGACTATTTGTAGTTAGAAAGGTCATTTATAGGAAGGTGTTTAAAGTTTGAAGGAATTTGCAAAATCTAAGGATTTGGGTTTCAAGATTACGTTGAATTTTTTTGGGTCAACTTAAAGGGGTTGTTAGGGTTTCAAGAAAAGTTTATTGTTTGGATAACTAGATAAATAGCCAATATACATAATTTAGTATTGTTGGAGGCATAAAATGTCACCAAGAAAAAATATAATATTTTGATTCATAAGATACTCACGATTTCTAAGTACTAGATATGTGACAGAATCATCCCGGGCACTAAAACTTGGCTTGCCACAAACCTAGATGATTTTGACAAATGCCACAGGGAAGCCATATTATTACTCAACTCATTTGTGTTTGATGATTTAATCCCCTAAGCCTATAATGTTATGTATTCATTACATTATGGGATAATTTGAAAAACAAATATTAAATCTTTTAAAAAGGTTGGGTCTTGTATTTAAAAAAAATGTTGTTTTCTACTAAATTGCACAAGGGTGGGTCTTTGTTAGCATATCTCCTAAAAATCAAGGATCTTAGGGATTAGCTCGTCACTGTGAACAAACTAGTGGATGGGGAGGATATAGTGGCACTGATTATTAATAGTATGCCACCATCCTTTGAGACCATTGTGGAGTCTTTGAACCTACTGTAATGTCCCCTTCTCAAGCCTGATCTTTTCAGTGACCATTGGCCTATTCCGGAGACCCGTAGGCTAGTCGAAAGTTAAAATTAGGGTTTCCTATTTTGAAGGATGTTCTTGCTCGGAGTTGGTTGTTTCAGTAGCGGATTCTTTCTGGGTTTTCAGAGAGCTTTGCAACAGTATGTTCTTCTTGGCATTATGAGCATCTTCAGGAATTTACTATTTTTAGTAAATTCTATTTCGGGCAGTGAACCTGTTGGTCTTAGCACAGTTGACTTTCCTCTTCAGCTGACTCATTTGGCTTATTCAGTTTCTAGCTTCGGAATGCAATTTCGGAGAGATAAGTCATTTTACTTAAATAACATTATATCTTAATGTTATTTTACCACCTTGGCCTAGTCTATTAACTTAATGTTATTTTAAAAGGTGGACTTGAAGGGTGGCGCCATCATTGAATTAATATTGCATTTATTAAGGTTGATTTAAGAGCCTTAAGTGGGACGCCATTTCCAAGCTATGAATTTAATTAAAAAGTCAAATTGAAGAAAGGGACGCCATCTCTTGGGATTAGGGTTTGACTCTGGAATGAAGGTTAGGGTTTCGAGAAGGTCAACGGAAAATTATAAAAGGAAGCCTTTGGTTCTCATTTCAACATCTTTGGTCTACAGTATTGTTACTCTGCCGGAATGGTATTGGATTGCTTCGAGGAATGAAGGCCTCCTAGCTTGGGCATTGCTTCTTGCTTGCAACACAACAACTAGTGATGAGATAGTGTAATTTGTGAGTTTTGCATTGGGATTTGAGCATTGTATTCAGCTCGTGCCTTGTTAGTTCAGTTTTGCATATTAGAGGTTTTCCAGATATTGCATTTTTAGCTACAGCAGATTGTTGTTTTTATTCATAAATCAAAAAATACAAAATAATTGCTTCTGGGTATTGTTTCATTCTCTTTGTCTGTAAGGGGCGACCTTATTCCCAAAGTTATAGATTTTATTTTGAAGGCTGTGATTTTTAAAAGAAAATCGCCCCTCTTGTTGGGCTGTACCATTTGCCTTTCTTGGAATTGTGCATTTAATTCATATCAGCATTTTGTGTCAGTTTCATGTACCAATCTTGGGCGCCATCATCTTAGAGTCATAATGCATTCTGTTTCGTGAGATTTGAGTGAGTCTGGAGATAGTTGTGAATGTTTTTGTGAAGTACAGGACTGCTGTTCGTGCACGTGGAAATCTGGACTGTCAAAAATCAGATTATCAGGTTGGCTTTAAAAGTGCAGTTTCTGATTAAAGCTTTCTTATTCATTGAAGGGAATTCTATAAATATTGTTGCAGCTCTATTACATTTTGATTCATATTGATAGCAAGGCAATGTCTAATATTTTGTAAGCTGGCAGTAGTACTGACAGCAGTTTATAATCTTGCTTTATCAATTTGTAAAGCTCAACTCTACTTTCAGTATTTACTATTGTATTTCCTTTATCTCCGCCCTATGGTAGCTACTTTCCCACTCCGGGTTAGAAAGCACATTCTGGGTGTCGAGTACTTTCAGCATTATAGTTATTTCTTTCAAGCATTGTAATTTCTGTTATCTCCGCCATATGGTCGCCTCATTTCCGTATTGGATTGAGTAGCACATACTTGGTGTCGAGGTGCTTTCAAGATATTAGATTGTAGGGGATCCTTCGACTTCACATGTTCGCTGCTCACGGGCCAAGATCTTGGTTAGAGTTCTTGCATGCTATTTTGATTAAGATCCTCTCTCGACCAATGCTCACACCTTGCCCACACGGGATCTTGGTGTACATTCTCGTTAGAGTTGCTTCAGCAACGCTTTTGGGTTTAGCTGCTAACCCAATCCGTGCATTGGTTTGTAAACCGCTATTGAATATTCAAAAAATTGCCTGAATACTTCAGCAGTAATGAGCTGATCTTGCCATCCTGTGAAAAAAATGTCTATGAGTGACAGAGAAAAGAGGTACATTGCAAGGGAAGACAAGAAGGTTGGAAAACAGTTCCAGCCCTATCAGGCTCCAGAAGGTCAAACAGCTTCAGAGGTTTTGAGGGCTCATTGGGAGTCTTCTCAGGAAACAGACATGGCAGAAGGTGAGAGATCAATTGGGGGTAACGAGAGGGTTACCAGCAATAGAGATGATAGTGGAAAGGGAAGAGAGAGATCCATCAGTCTGGGACAGAGATTTGAAAGGAAGATGGATGCCTTAATGGATATGGTATCGCTCATGATGGGAAAAGTGGGCCAGAACACAATTCCATAGAACAACACTGGGCATAGAGGAGAGCACAGTGCTTCCAACTAGCATGATGGACATGCTGCTAAGCATACTTCAAACAACACTTATGTCTCAACCAGGACCTTCAAACCCACCTTCTTGGCACCTGTTAACACTCAGCCAGATCCTAAAGAGAATGCTTCATTCGTGGAGCAGTTGAGACTTGGTCATGCAGAGTATGATTCTCTCCCTGGCGACATCAAGATGGATATGTCCTACAATGACTTTATGGATCATAAAATGAAAAATAAAGGACAAGGGAGACATTATGATCAAAGAAGAACATCAGTTCAAGGAGACTTATATCAAGCTGTCAACAAGGTTACACTTCCACACTTTGACGGGAGTGATAACAGTTTAGCCCAGCTTGGATACGTAAGTTGATAACCATTCAGCTTCCTCGACCCATGGAAGAAGAGGCTTATCAAGTTCGCCACGCCACACCTGATGGGGTGGCGACGAGTGGTGGTACCATGGCCTAGTTACCTTGGGTCATCGGGTTCATCACACCCGCGATGAGTTCACCTGGTCAGGTCATCGAGATTTGAGAAAAGGATCCCCGGGGTTCATTTCGTGAGAATTGGCTAGCTGAGGCAAGTATGGTACGCTTGAGGGGCAAGATGGCACGCTGATGCCTACATACGGGAGTTCCGTGAGACTCCCCGGCCATGGTCACTGGAATCACGGAGAGGCGATTGGTAATCCTTTTCAGTGAAGGATTGATGGAACCACTCAAGGGATGGATTAAAGCTTTTGATCCACCCTCCCTACAGGAGGCCATGAAGAAGGCAAGAAACATGGAGTGGGCTGCTCCTAAGGCAAAGTTTCAACCCAATCCATCCTTTCACAAAAGGGATAAAGGGAAAAGACCTCAACATAGACCTCCTTTGAGACCTCAGCATAAGGAGTTCAAACATCATAATCCTCATGTCACAAGATTGGATCTAGAGACCCTGAACGAACTCAGAAGAAAGGGGTTATGTTTCCGGTGTAGGGAAAAATGGTCTCAAGATCATGTTTGCCCAAAGGGAGTTAAATTTAATCAGATCGAATACTATTCAGCTGGTGAAAGTAATTTTGATTTTTCCGACCAACAATCTGATTTTGAAGATAGTGAAGTGGAAAGAGCTCCAGAAGAGTCCGAAGATGAGAAGGAAGGTGGAGGCATTTTGGCTCAACTTTCGAGCTTCCAAAGAAATGAATCCTTCAAGGTTCGAGGGATGATTAAGGGGCAGCGAATCGTTGCTTTGATCGACACTGGAGCAACACATAACTTCATTGATGAAGTTGTGGTGGCAAAGAAGGGACTGCAAACAGAAGAGTTTGAAGGCTTCAAGGTCATGGTTGCTAATGGGTTCCACATTTCATGCACCAAGAAGATCTCAAACATGACTATGCAATTGGGGAACTACGAAGTCAAGGATGACTTCTATGTAGTCAGCATTGGAGATACTGATGCTGTCTTAGGCATTCAATGGTTGCGTTCACTTGGAGAGATCTTAAATCTGCAAACTATGGAGCTCAAGTTCCAATCCAATGGGAAGAGGATAGTACTAAGAGGAATGTCCAGTGGGGGTCCTCGGGTTGTGTCATTCAAAAGAATGGCAAGGCTGATCCGTCATGATCAAGCCGAGTGGGTTGCAGAATGTATGATCCTGCTTGCTAGTCCGGTTGAGACTAAAAGAGACTATCCTCCTGATGTTCAGTCTCTACTCACAAAGAAGAGCAAGGTCTTTGCTGATTTTCCTCCTGGACCACCACCTGAACGGGGTTCGGAACATATCATAGAGCTCAAGGAAGGAGCTAAACCAGTAATTACAACTCCATATTGGTACCCCAAGAAGCAGAAGGATGAGATTGAGAAGAATATTTAGGAACTCTTGGAGATGGGCTTCATTCGCCCAAGCAAGAGTCCCTTTGCTTCAGCAGTGGTTCTTGTGAAGAAGAAGGATGGTACCATGCGCATGTGTGTGGACTATCGTGCTTTGAATCAAAGGACCATCAAAAACCGATACCCCATTCCACGGATAGAAGAGCTCATTGATGAGCTACATGGAGCCAAGTTCTTTTCGAAGATCGATTTGAGATCGGGCTACCACCAGATTAGAATGAGGGGATCTGATGTTGAGAAGACAGCTTTCAGATGTCACTATGGCCACTTCGAGTTTCTAGTCATGCCTTTCGGTTTGACTAATGCTCCTGCTACCTTTCAGTCTTGCATGAACATAGTTTTTCAAAAGCAGTTGAGGAGGTTTGTGTTGATATTCTTCGATGACATTTTGAACTTTAGTAAGACTTGGGAGGATCATCTCAAGCACTTGGAGGAAGTGCTTAGCATCCTCGAATCGGAGAGCTTGAAACAAGAAAAGCATCCAAATGTGAATTCTGAATGGAGGAGCATCAGGCCTTGGGCCACATAACTTGTTGAGGGGAGTGAAGGTGGATCCCTAAAGATCAAGGCAAAAGAGGTTGGATTGGCCAACCCCTGAAAACTTGACCTCGCTTGAAAGGTTTTTTGCTTTTGTGGATTTTATCTGAGGGTTTGTAAAGGCTACTCACAGAATGTCGCCCTCTTACTAATCTCACCAAAAAGGGAGCTTTTTGTTGGTCAGAAAAGGCTCAAACTGTTTTTGACAAGTTTAAGAGGATCATGAGTTCTTGTCCGGTTCTGGCTATCCCGGATTTTTCCAAGCTTTTCGAGCTACAATGTGATGCATCCAGTGAAGGAGTTGGGGCTGTCTTAATGCAAGACAAACATCTTATTGTGTTTGGGAGCAGAAAATTGAGGGGTGTTGAAAGAACATACTCTATCTATGACAAGGAAATGCTTGCTATTATGCATGCATTAGCCAAGTTTAGGCAGTACTTGGTGGGAAACAAGTTCGTGGTCAAGACTGATCACAATAGCCTCAAACACTTCATGCATCAGAAGGATCTGAACAAGAGGCAACAAAAGTGGGTGAGTAAGCTTTGAGCTTACGACTTTGACATTGAGTATGTCAAAGGGAAAAATAATGTTGTGGCTGATGCTCTATCAAGGAGACCCCATTTAAACTCATTGTGTGAGCTTACTGCGGATTGGAAAGACAT
Organism: Sequoia sempervirens; assembly: GCA_007258455.2. NCBI lineage: Eukaryota > Viridiplantae > Streptophyta > Pinopsida > Cupressales > Cupressaceae > Sequoia > Sequoia sempervirens. The sequence continues at coordinate 49,991 of VDFB02158500.1, read as the reverse complement.
GTTGCTTGCTGATTATGCCGAAAATCAGTTTGCAACCAGCATTATTGAAGGTACTTTTCATGATGAAAGGTACAAGGTGATTGAGGGGTTGATACACTATAAGGGGAGAATCTTTCTGGTGGTTGATTCTAAGCTCAGGAAGAAGATTTTATTGACATTTCATGACATCCCTCTTGCTGGTCACCAAGGATTTTTTAAGACATACAGGCAGATCCGAGAAAGATTTTCTTGGAAAGGATTGAAAGGAGAAGTTTAACGCTACATTCAAGAGTGTCCTGTTTGTCAAATGAACAAGAATGAGCATACACTACCAGCTGGTTTGCTGCAACCACTTCTTATTCCCAATCAAAAATGGAAAAGCATCTCGATGGATTTCATCATAGGTTTGCCCAAGGTCCAAGGGAAGGATTGTATCTATGTGGTAGTGGATAGGCTAACGAAATTTGCTCACTTCTTTGCCATTACCAGCTCTTTTTTAGCAGCCCAAGTTGCAGATCTGTTTTTTCATGAGGTGTTTAGGCTGCATGGGTTGCCAAAGAACATTGTGAGTGATAGGGATAGCAAGTTCCTAAGCAGTTTTTGGCAAGAGGTCTTCAGAATGAGTGGTACTGTGCTCACTCCAAGCATTAGTTATCACCCCCAAACAGATGGACAAACTGAAATAGTGAACAAGTGGTTGGAGGGCTACTTGCGAAACTATGTGTCGGAGCAGCAAAGAGCATGGGTGAAATGGCTGCACATAGGCGAGTACTGTTATAATTCTTCCTTTCATATGTCAATTAAGATGTCTCCCTTCTTGGCTCTTTATGGGTAAGAAGCACCTAGCTTTGCCGATTTGGTGTTTGGTGATAGCAAAGCACCTCAAGCCAAGGACTTGTTGCAGCAGAGTCAAGACATCATGAAATCATTGAAGAATAATCTTCAGATGGAACCGAACCCGCAGAAGATGTATGCTGATCAGAGGCGTATTGAGCGTTCTTTTGAGGTTGGGGATATGGTTTATCTCCGACTACAGCCGTACAGAAAGTCTACTCTCAAGAAGAGTGGAGCTGAGAAGCTCAAACCTCGCTTCTACGGGCCGTTCAAGGTTATCAGAAAGGTTGGAGCAGTAGCTTATGAATTGGAGCTACCTCCTGATAGTAGAGTACACAATGTCTTCCACGTGTCACGCCTCAAGAAGGCACTTGGACACAATGTGGTTGCCTCCTCACAGTTGCCACCTTTGGATGAAGAAGGACAGTTGGTTTTGATTCTAAAGGAGATTCTTGAATTCAGAGAGCGTTCTTTGAGAAGAAGAACAATCCGAGAATACTTGGTGAAGTGGAAGAACCTGCCTATGGAGGATGCGACTTGGGAAAATGATGAGATTCTTCAGCATCCTGGTTTGTGATTGGTTGAGGACAAGCAATCTTGGGGAGGGCAGACTGTAATGTCCCCTTCTCAAGCCTAATCTTTTAAGTGACCGTTGGCCTATTCCGGAGACCCGTAGGCTAGTCGAAAGGTAAAATTAGGGTTTCCTATTTTGAAGGATGTTCTTGCTCGAAGTTGGTTGTTTCAGTAGCGGATTCTTTCTGGGTTTTCAGAGAGCTTCGCAACGGTATGTTCTTCTTGGCATTCTGAGCATCTTCAGGAATTTACTATTTTTAGTAAATTCTATTTCGGGCAGTGAACTTGTTGGTCTTGGCACAGTTGACTTTCCTCTTCAGTTGACTCAATTGGCTTATTCAGTTTCTAGCTTCGGAATGCAGTTCCGGAGAGATAAGTTTATTTTACTTAAATAACATTATATTTTAATGTTATTTTACCACCTTGGCCTAGTCTATTAACTTAATGTTATTTTAAAAGGTGGACTTTAAGGGTGGCGCCATCATTGAATTAATATTGCATTTATTAAGGTTGATTTAAGAGCCTTAAGTGGGACGCCATTTCCAAAGCCATGAATTTAATTAAAAAGTCAAATTGAAGAAAGGGATGCCATCTCTTGGGATTAGGGTTTGACTCTGGAATGAAGGTTAGGGTTTCGAGAAGGTCAACGGAAAATTATAAAAGGAAGCCTTTGGTTCTCATTTCGGCATCTTTGGTCTACAGTATTGTTACTCTGTCGGAATGGTATTAGATCGCTTCGAGGAATGAAGGCCTCCTAGCTCGGGCATTGCTTCTTGCTTGCAACACAGCAACTAGTGATGAAATAGTGTAGTTGTGAGTTTGCATTGGGATTTGTGCATTGTAATCAGCTTGTAGCTTTCTAGTTTCAGATTTATGCATGTTAGAGAATTGTAGAAATTGCATTTTAATACAGCAGATTGTCCTTTTTATTCACAAGTCAAAAAATATCAAAAAGATTCTTCTGGGTACTGTCTACTTCTCTCTGTTTGGTAGGGGCGACCCTTTCCTCCAGTTTGTGGAATTTTTAGTAAAGCTTTGGATTTTTAAAGAGAGGTTGAACTTCTTGCTGGGCCGTACCATCTGCCCTTGCATTGATTTCCGTGCATAAATTAAATAGGGGTTTTTGATCAGCTTTCAGTGTTCTAATTTGGTCGCCATCATACTAGGATCATTATGCAATTCGTTTCATGAGATTTGGTTAAGTTTTGAGCAAGTTGTGAGTGGATTTGTGAAGTACAGGGCTGCTGTTCGTGCACATGAAGATCCGGACTGTCAAAAATCAGATTATCAGGTTGGCCTTAATATTGTAGTTTCTGATTTAATCTTCCTTATTCATTGAAGGAATTCTATAAATATTATTGCAGCTCTATTTACTTCTCGATTTGTATTGAAAGCAAGGCATTGTCTAACATATTGTAAGCTGGCAGTAGTACTGACAGCAGTTATAATCTTGCTCTATCAATTTGTAATGCTAAACTCTACTTTCAATATTCGTGATTGTATTTCCTTTATCTCCGCCCTATGGTAGCTACTTTCCCATTCTAGGTGTCGAGTACTTTCAGCATTAGAGTTATTTTTTTCAAGCATTGTAATCTGTAATACTCCGCCATATGGTCGCCTCAACTCCATACTGGATTGGGTACTTTATGCAGTGTCGGTTCCCTTCGATGCCAATTGTAGAAGACCCTCACGACCTTATGCTTGCCATCGCCGGTATACATTCTTGGTTAGAGTTCTTGCACTTTATTTTGATTAAGATCTCGACCAATGCTCACACCTTGCCCACATCCGGGATCACAGTGTACATTACGGTTAAAATTTGCTTATTGTCGTTTGGTTTAAAGTACTAACCTTAAGGTGCATTGGTTGTAATTTGTAATTTGAAAACCAAAATTGGCTTCAGTTATTTCATTTCGTTCTTTCCATATTTGCCATACAACAAAGGACGGGATGATTATCCATAGTAATCCCCATAACGATTTACCTCCCAGATTTGGCAAACCAAATATGAAGTCTTTCAATGTTTTGTTCCTCACCGAGGTCCAACCTATATTCTTGAATATCCATTCCCAACACTCAGCTGAGAATTCACACCAATACAGTAAATGATTGTTCGATTCCTCATCTTTGTAGCATAGAGGACAAACACTAGGTCCCTAAATCCCATAATTCTTCAATCTTTCCCCAGTCAAGATCCTATCATACAAGACCGTCCAAAGAAAGGCGTCGGCTCTAGGGGCAACGTATTTGTTCCAGCACAAAGAGGACGACCATCCATTATTTTCCTCCTGCAATCTTTAAATGTTGTATCCCAATCTTACCGAGTATTCCCCGGATCTAGCGCCGCGCCAAATAATAACATCCTCATCTTCACTCGGACTTATAATTATCTCCTTCATTATTGAATCAAATCTTTCACAAAGATCGTCTGACATTCTGATTTCTAACCCACTACGCCATTTTGGAAAACCACCAGCATGCGAGCTGTGTAAATAATCATGAACTTTATTTCCAACCTTCCATATCACCTCCTTGCCCCATCCTTCCAAATTGAAGATCGTGTTTAATGACTCGAAGCCATTCCATGAGTCATACCAGAAGTCTGCTTTCATACCATTCCCAATCCTCCACATTAAGTGATCAATTATGACATATCTGCTATCCCATATGAATCTCCAAACAGTCGGATCCTCTAGATGAGTTGGCTTGAGTCAAGATCCTACTATCCTCCTCTGAATCTAGATACTTTTTCTTCATTATCTTACACCATAATTTGTTTGGTTCCTTATAGATCTTCCAGGTGAGTTTAGCACCCAACACCAAATTTTGATTGTCAATATGCCTGAGACCATCACCTCTTGCATTCTTGGCCAAACAAGCCTTATCCCAACTAATTAATGGAATTCTTTTATTCCCTTTTGATCCTTCCCAGAGAATTTTTTTGAAAAAACTCTCCATTGCCTTTGTAGCTTTGCTTATTATTTTAAAGCATGGCATAACATAAATTGGAATAGCCAAAAGAACTGACTTGGTAAGTTGTATCCTACTTGGGAAAGAAAGCCATTTATGCTTCCAATTATTGGATTTCTTCCTGCAGCTGCTTATCAGGTTTTCCTATAGGCCAGTCTTTGATTGGCCCGTGAACAAATGGACCCCAAGATATTTTGAAGGGAGGAAACCAATACTGCATCCTAACACATCCATGATTTTCTTCTGCTCCTTGTTGCCGATATTTAGGAAAAAAACCTCTTTTTCATAATGTTGATGTACTGCCCAGAAGCCTGTGCGTATTTGTCCAGTGTTCCTTTCATTATCATCGCTTCCTTGATAGTAGCTTCACCGAAGAGGATGGTGTCGTCAGAAAACTGTGAGTGGGTAACTTTCTCCTGGTTTTCAGAAATAGAAATCCCATGCCAAATTTTTTGCTCTCTTAGTTTTCTTATGTGTCTACTCAGAGATTCGGCCATGATTACAAACAGAAAAGGGGAGATGGGATCACACTGTCGTAGACCATTTTTCCCCTCGAAAAAACCAAACAATTTACCATTTACAAGAATTGCTCGTATCTCGAAGTAGATATGCATGCTTTAATTATTTTCATCCAATGTGATTTGAATATGAATTTCTCCAATATTTCCAAAAGGAATTCCCAACATACCTTGTCATAGGCCTTGTTGATGTCTAATTTAATAGCCATTCCCTTCACTTTATTGTGAGCCATTGAATGCATGGTTTCCATTGCAAGAATGATGTTGTCCACTATGTCTCTCCAAGGTGTAAATCCATTATGTTCCTCTGAAATAAGCTTTCCCAGAACTTTCTTGAGTCAGTTTGCCATTGCTTTTGAGAGGATTTTATAGATGGTATTGCACAATGATATCGGTCTAAAGTCATCAAAAGACAACACAATTACAGTATTGTTAATGTCTCGCACAAATCTCCCTTTTTTGCGTGACTCCTCCACCACTTCCAGACCTCTTCCCCAATAATGTGCCAACACTCTTGATAGAAGTGAGCAGGAAAGCCATCTGAACTAGGGGCCTTGTCTAGGTTAAGTTGAAAGGCCGTTGTTTTAACTTCCTCCATTGTGAATTCATTGTTCAACATCTTATTACCTCCTCATTAAAGTTGCTTTAGGAATAGATTCTAAAAGTTCTTCCCAATGGTCTCTTTCAATTACATTGTCACTACCTAGAATTCTTTTAAAATATGATTCAGCTTCTTTCCCAATCTCGGTATCTCCTTCCAACCTTGCTCCATTTGATGAGTTGATCCCATCAATCATGCTGGCCCTCTTTTCAATTTGACAAAGAGGCAAATAAATACTTTGTGTTGGCATCACCTGCTTTCAACCATAACTCTCGCCTTATCCCTACAATAAATTTCTTCTCTGGCCAACTATTCCAATAAGGCCACTTTTAAAACTTTCTCCTTTTCAAAATCTTCTAAGAACATGCCATTCATAATCAATTTCTAATTGAGTTCTTCAAGCTCATCTTCCAGACGAATCTTTTCTTCAAAAATATTCTTAAAGACCCAGGTTTGTCCCAGACTTTAAGTTTTTCTTTTAGAAATTGCAATCTTTTTGTGAAACAGTAACTGATCGTTCCTAAGAATGTATTGCTTTCTTCCCACCATTTGGCGATATTTCTCTTGATGTCCTTGTCTCTCCACCACATATTCTCGAATTTAAAAAAAGCCCCTCCTTTGTTTTTAGCCTCCACAAAATCTATAATAACTGGAAAGTGGTCTGAAACGACAATTGGAAGAATGGCAGAGGAGAAATCTACTTTATCCACCAATCATTGATCGCCAATTAGGATTCTATCCAATCTTTCAGCAATCTTCGTGAACCCCACTCTTTTGTTCATCCATGTAAATGTGCCATTTTTGGGGATACAATCGAAAGCATTGATTGCCTCACAAATTCCCTAAAATCTAGGATTATCCTGTTCAGTCTTGTTATATCACCGCTTTTTTTGAAAGATGTAAAATTGCGTTAAAATCTCCCCTCATTAGATAACTATTATCTTCCTTCTCCCTAATGGATACCTTCAGTTCCACCCAAATCCATGCTTTATCAGCAGTCATGGTGGGACCATACACATTATACAAGGAGAATTGTTTATTTGATGTTCTACCTTTGACATTGCACATCATCCAATTCAGTCTCTTGTCCACCAAATCCACTGTTAAATAGTTAGGGTTCCATAAAATTCCTAAACTGTCGGACATTCCATCTGCCTCTTGGAACATTCCATTCCATCCTTTGCAATATTTTATGAATTGATCTCCTTCATCCCTGGTCAGCTTGGTTTCCTGTATCAGAATTAAGCTACCTTTCATTTTATCCAGATGGTGTTTAACCATCCTTCTCTTGTCAGGGGAGTTCAAACCCCTAACATTCCATGTAATCATCCTCATTGCTTCCCAAGGGAGAGATCTCCCTTGGTCTTCTTAAGAAAATCGTGCACACTTAACAATCCCTTTTTTGCTACCTTCGCCTCTCTTTTTTGTTTGTTTTTCTTTCTCCTTCTAACTTTTTTGGATGTACCGAGGAATTTTTCTGCGGACTGGCCAATACATCTAGGATCAACAACATCCAATTCATCTCTTTCAATTTCCTTCGTGCTCTCCCATCCTTCTAACTCTTGTTTAGGGTCGATCGCCACCAAGTTCGATTCCACAGGAATGAACTCCTTGTTAGCACTCCCATTTTCCTCCAATTCCATGAAAGGAATAGGAATGTTGTTGGTTTTATCCCCGATCTTCTCCACGGGCGTCTTGCTTTCGACTTCCTCCCTTGGGGCGGTATGACCCGGATTACCAATTGTGGGTTCCTTGATATTTATTGGTGCCTTGGATTTGGAAATGCATACCTTTTTGGTCCTAATATTTATTTTGCAATTCTTGTCCCAATGTAACCTCGATCTACATATGCAACAAAAAAATCTTTCCTCTTCAATTTCAATTCTTTCAATCCAAACCTCCCCTTCAACAATCGAACAAATGTGATCAGGGATTTTTTGAATGGCCGCCACTTTGATTCTAGCGTATAGGTAAGAATCACCATTAGCAATTTCGGCATCTACATCAATTAGGGTTCCCAATGTTCACCCGATTTTTTCTAAACAATCCTCCGACCAATATTCCATTCGGAGATTGTGAAACTGTAACCATATAGGTTTATCATAAGGACATATATATTTAATAGTTTAGTTATTATTTTTATTTTATTTTTTATTTTTACTAAAAGTAGGTTATCAACATCAAAACATAAAGTAAATTATTTTGTCAAGAAAACTAAAATTTAAATTAAAAAAATTGGAAAAAATATGGTGCACTAGATAAAAGAATCTATATCAATATGATATAATTTTTTATTCTTTTTGGATAAATAATTAAGAAAAAAAGATGACGTCCCATGGAAAAAATATATTAATCAAAATTGAGAAAAAAAAAATCCATGCACTAAAGTTTTAACTTACAAATACACACAAATATATTGAAGAAAAAAAAAAAATTAGTATATAAAGAGTGACGTCCCATTTAACTTCATTTTATTAGTAACTACATTATATGTGTGTGTGTGTGTGTGTGTGTGTGTGTGTGTATACATATTGAGTTACCCTTTCACCAACATTTTCGCACAATAAATTTGTGAATTTTTTTGTTATGATGGCGAACACCAATAGCACCATGAGTGTAAGCCAAAGAGTCATAGATCTGATAGGAGAAAGTCTAAATTAAGAGATTCATTGTCTTCCAACACATTGACACCCATATCATAAAATCATAAAATCGGAGATTTCTTGATTCTCCATCAAATGATGAAAAACCTTCTTTTACTTATTTATTTGTTTTTCTTGATTATCTAACCCCCCAATGGTTTTCACGGTGGGCGAGGAAAGAAGGGATGGTGGGGAATTAAAGCCTTATTATTAAATATCATGATGTTATTGGTAGACCATTGAGACTTTCTTTCTCACCTGTCCCATCCTCTTCAGAATGTCAGTCTCAAATCGCATCCTGAATTCATAGAACTTTGTGAGCCTCAGCCAAAATCCAAGTTGCTCAGTTCATATGTCTTTGTCATGCATTAAATGGGGAAAGGCACACCATACTTTCATTTAACTAGCTCATTCGATTGCTGGGTACACAGTTGCGTGGGAGGTGGATTCAATAATTGATTGAAATGCTAGATTATACAGTAGGTCTGCATGCGTAGGCATTAGTAGAAGATTGAGATCCACCCATATAT
>VDFB02158500.1:0-41244 GCA_007258455.2 Sequoia sempervirens | reverse complement strand
TACATACATACATACATACATACATACATACAAGCATATATACATACATACATACATGACACACCAACATACATGTACATACAAATATATCAACAAACATTCAATGGAGTGGCATTTAACATTAAGGAAGACATAACGCGAGCGTGTTATGTGTCGCTTGACATGTATCTCGGATAAGCAAAAAAATGTCAAAACAAAGACATAACGCGAGCGCGTTATAATGCGCTCGCGTTATATTTTGGTTTGGGAATCCCTGAGCCTTAGCATTGGTATTTGCCTTGGAATACCAACCCAAAGGCTTGGAGGGAATTACCAACAACCAAAGACGTGTTTTTGCAAATTCTACAATTTTTTCACATAATTGGGTTCATGCTCACCGCCAGGATTGCATCTGGTTCAATATCGACAAAATAGAACATATGGGTAATGTTAGGTTCTCTCTTAGCTATCCAACAATGTAATTTTTTTCACGTTTTGACAATGTTAAGCCCTTCATCCATAATTTATTTTGTTTGTATGTCTCATTTTTTCCAAAAAGCAATGTTTGGTGTTTTTTTCGTTATAAATTAACCGTTCATTGAAATTTCAAATAAATTACATTTTTAGAAACTAGACTCCATTATACAATTTTTTTTTTAAAAAAATCAATTACCTTCAAAAAATTTTAGGGGGAGCACGGCCAAAATCCTACCTTTTAGGAAGTGCCCACTTAGAAAATTAGTAAAAAATCAAATATTCATTAAAAAATTATCAAAAAAATCGTGCATCAACTAGATACTGTTAGCTAACTTCTAACCCTAGCGATTTTAAAAATACTACAAAAAGTTCACCGTGCTAGGGTCATACAAGAATTGCTATGTTATGTTTTTCTGACAAAAACAACATCAATTTGTGTATGTCTCTCTTTTGAACCCCTTAATATCAACCATTTTCAAAATAAATTAGTAGTTCATAAAATAGACTCGGAGCACTTCGATCCTTTTTTTTTGTTCCATCTCAAAATTTTGAATGTAACTATCCTCAATTTCACATCCAAGGTCAATATTTCCTGATTTCAAAAAAAAAGTGGCCACTTAAGCCCCCTTTTTGGGAACCATCTTGGTGCACTTACCCACTAGTGGGTTCCAAAGTGTCCATAAGAGGGTCCCACTTGTTCATATCCTTTTCTTTATCTTTGTCTTCAATTGCACGAACAAGTGAAATAGAAAGAGCCAACCAAGGGAATTTACTAGAATCAAACTAGCTAGTAGCACCTCTTGTCGACCACCCAAAATTTCCTCCCATAAGCGACAAAGAGGTTGACTTCCAAAAAAAGGCTACATCCAACCTCATTGACCATAATCGATTCTCATAGTGAGGGAGAAGCCTATGAAAAATTCTCTTGGTTTCCTCGAATAGATAGGTTATGTCATGAACAACATCCACAAGAAGGGAAGTGACCATGGGAGAAAGAGAAACAAAGGAACTCTAGCAATAGCACAAGGGGCATTACCCCAATGGTCAAGAAGCACTTGTAAGTGAGCCAAATCAAATACAAATTTATTAGCTTGCAATTCAATCTTTTGTAAAATATTATAACAAATCATAACTTAAGTGTAAAGAGAAACATGATGAGCCATAAAACAATTGCCTAAAAATATAGGATTTCTATCTTCATATATGCTAAAAAAAATCTCCACCTTAAAAACATGCCAAATCTAGGTGGATTTATGAGAAAGGTGAGGCCAATCCCCTAAAAGAATCTTATGCCATGAAAAAGGTTTTGATCTGAATGGCTTGAAATACTCACGTATTCAGGTCCAAACATTCTAAGCTATGGAATAAAACTAGAAAATGTGTGTTTGCTGGTGTAAAATAGGTGTTTTACCTAACTAGTTCTCTAGTAGGTCCTATTCACATGTTTACTTAGGTCCTAGGAATACTTCTATATGTGTTAGGTGTCATGTGATCTTATCATGTCATTTAATACTTGTGTCCTAAATCATTTAATAATTGTTGTGGTCGTTGTCTCATTGTACAAGATTACGACACATTTTATGATCTTGTTTAATCCTATCTCACAACATTTTCTTAATAAGCAAGGCATCTCATGTACATTTGATATTCAATCAAACGATATTACATCCATAATTAGGTAAGTTATTTTTGTTATTTCTCTATAGTAGAAGATATTTTGGTTTGGCAACTAATCCTGAGGTGTTGAGAGTTCACATTCAACACCTAGATAGTATCAAAGCTCCAATGTTGTAGACTCCTTCCTAGATCTAAGGGACATATTTTGGCTTGAACAATTTGTTGGGTGCATTTTGGGGTTTCAAGGAGCTCATAATTGAATCTAGGGCATCAAAGAAAGTCAAAATTAGTTTTTTCGTCAAAATCCAACATATTGGGTTATATCTATAAGGGTTTCAAGTAGGGTGAAGGTTGCTTCATCTAGGAGGTAGTTGAATTTTTTGAGCACTTTGGGCCAAAATTATGCATGCCATTAGGTCTAGAAGGCCTTAAAACATAAAAGTTTCTTGTCAAATCATCAAAATTGGACACTTTTTCTCGAGGGCATCAGAGGAATTTTTCGCTTGTCATTTTTTCATATGGTTGTACCTAGTTGTACCATACAGTCAACAATAATTGTTAGCTCAAATAGGGACCATCAAGTGAATATTTTTTGATAGCTTTCAAGGTATATTTTACGAATTTAGGGTTTGTTTGCATTGCTTGTCATTAGCTTGGTACATCACTACATTGTTAATACGAATTTCATAAGGGTTTTATTACATTATTATTTTTTATATATTTTATACTAGATTAGTGGGGTATGTGCAGGATCATGATTGGCCAAAAAGTGGCAATATGATGAGTATGTGACTAACGACTTTTTTTAAACCCAAAATTGATGAAATGAAAAGGGTTTTTAAAGAGGATTCCCAGCTTTCCACCAATATACATTATGCTTTACTTTGAATTTAATAAATAATTATTATTCATTTTCTATTTAAATTACAACTAAAGTCCTGATTAATAGGCTGATTGAAAAACATCTATAGCTTTCAAATAGTATCAAATGTTTTGAATTTGAAAGATGCATCACATTCTATGCTTCACATACTATAGGATTAAAAAAAAGTGAATTTCATGAACTTTTGACCAAGTTAAGGTGGTCAGACATACGCGTTTTTTATATTTTTTTAAAGTTGTAATAAAAAATTCATAATTAATTATTTACTTGAAAAAATTACAAAAAATATGCATCATATCGAGACATGAGTCCTCTACTTATATCTAAAATCTTATAAAAAAATATTATCATTTTATTATGGTTAGGGTGGTCAGACATACACCTACTTCTTATTTTTTCCCTGAAATTTAAGTACTACTACATTGAAATTTCAAATTTTCACCAAATAGAATTTTTTTATAAAAAAATAAAGCTAGTAGTTTAGAAACTACATTCAATTTGCTACAGATTCTATTCTTACATATTTTTGAAATGATATGGATAACTTATTCAAATTTTTACAACAAGTTGCCTAACTCTATTTTTTCTAAATTTTTTGCCACTTAAGGACCTGTTTTTTCCATGATGATCTTTCATATACCCAGCGAGATGGTTGTTGTTTGCTACCACTTTTTTAAACACTTGGTCGCGTTTTTATCCCTCATGATCACCACTTGTAGAGGGGGCTTAAATCCCTAGGTAGTGTGGCTTAAGGTCCATTGCCCCCCATCTGGTCCACCCTAGTGACATCATCGCCACTGGTGGCAGATATTTTTTGAACTTGTATTGCAATTGATCACATGGGTGCCTAAGGGCCCAAAATTGATCCCCTAATGCCCTAATTGGGAAAAAATTTCAAATGGCCATAAATTTTTGCCACGATACTAGATTTTTAAAAACGAGATATCATCAGAAAGTTGGCTTAGTGTACTTTGTAGTGGAACAGGTTATTTTTCTAGATTATGTTATTTAGTGCTACTATTTGTTGTTTGAAGTTAGATATTTGTTTTTAGCTCTTGAGCTCGTAAATTTTTGCCACAATCTCCAATTTTCATGATTCTTACGGTGTTGGAAAGGTATTGAGGACCTCTATCAAGCCATCCATGCACCTTTTCTAGTTTTAGCCCCAACTATCTTTTATTCAAATTTATGTGTTTTTGCATTCTAGTTGATCACTTGGAAATCCTATCACTTAGAAAAGTGTTGTTTTGATCTGTGCACTTCACTTCAATTCTCTAGATATTATATCTATATCCTATTGTTTCAATCAAATTCTAGAGTTGCTCTATATTGAGAGCTTTTTAGTGTTCCCTGACATCAACATAGTCAATATTTGTTTTTGTTGGTTTTTTATGATTCCAAAGTTCCTCCAAAGAGTTTCTAGTGTTTCCAATATCAAACTCATCTTGTCCTTTGTTGCTATGATTAAGGTTATAAAGTTTACTCCATAAGTGTGTTTCCAATGTTTCTTTGTAGCAGGTTATCTCATTATGGTGGGACTATATAGTCTCTCTTTTTTCTTTCCTATGGGGGTGATGCAAGAGCATCCAATTGTGTAGAGGCAATCTTGCATCACCCAAAAAATAATTTTCCTTGTTTTCTTTAAATTTTTTGAGTACCATGATGACACTACTTTTATATTGAACTTTAAAAATTGTATTGCATGTCCAATCAAGTCATTTAAATTAAAAAACTAACCATCCCAAAATAAAATAAGAAACCTTAAAAAACCCACAATAAATATAATACTCTTATTTTTAATACAATAGAAAATATAATGTTAAAAAAACCTTATAAAACAAAAACAAACAAACTAAACTAAACCAAAACCCTAACGAAAGATATATACACTTAAAACTTGATTTGAATACCAGTATATGAGCAGTATGCACAAATATAACCAAAACTTGTAATTTGAAGTATTTTATTTTCACTAATTAGGGTACGGTCCCATGGAGGGGGGCTTCCTAAAAAATCTCAGCAGTGCTGCTGAGATTTTTTAGGAATATTTTAAAGATGGTGGTCCCATGAAATCAATTTTGCAATTCAGCTTAAAAGTTTGAGCTCCAAAATTCAAGGGACAAAGTGGAGTAATTTGATAAAAATTAATAAACAAATAAAAATTCTCTCTTTTTTTCGTTTTTTATAGGAATTTAAAATTTAAAGTGATAGACAAGTGGCAGAAAAAATTTCTAAAAAATTCCTACGCTGTAGGGGCAATTTCTAGCCCCACCTCAATTTCACCCGCTGAAATTAGCAATCCTAAAAGGTAGGGGCTGCTATTTTTCAGGAGGAGATTCCAATTAATCCTGTAGCATAATTTTTTTTGCTTCATGGGACCGCTTGATCCATGAAAATAGAAGCCCAAGCCCCCCATGGGACCATACAGTTAGAAAACGACACTCTAAACTTCGAAATGCGATACCATTCCACATATTTTAAACGCATTTATTCCTTTCCAAAGTTAGTGCATGAATAAGTTAATGATTAACACTCCATACCTTCGGTCCCACAAGTTGATACCGTCTCGAGCAAGACAGAATCCCCTGGTCAGTGCTTGTCTGTACCATATCAATCACACAAGTAGCCTTTGGCGATGGATTTATTCCTTTATGTGTTTTCGATCCTTTCCTTAATGGTAACATTTATCGCTCAAACCTATGCAGTTTCCCTTAGTGGCTTTATATTTCATACTAAATATAGGCAGGGTACTTTGGGAGTTGGAAGCCAGGAGTCAGAAGCAAGGAGTGAATCCATGGGCCACTCATTGCCATTATTAGTAGACTCTGCTTTCTGAGATCTATGGATGAAACTGCTAATTTCTTGAAAGGAATGGACAGACGGCTTTACAGGGCTTCTGTGGTGGGGAGCGTGCATACACTTAACCAGTTGCTCAAGGCTAAGCTTGATGTTCTCCATGAGGTTACCCCTCTTGGGAATTCTGCATTACATATAGCAGTTTCTCGTGGTAATCTCAGATTCATTGAAAAGTTGCTACAAGTGGTTAATCGAAATTCGGTAGCAGGGTACGAATTTCTTAGGGCAAAAAATTCAGATGGAAATACTGCAGTGCACCTGGCAGCCTTCCATGGCCATGACCAAGTGGTGCAAGAATTGCTTCGACTAATCGAACGAGATATGGAGGCTGGTGATATTTTGAGCGCAGTGAACTGGGAGGGAAACACTGCTCTCCACGAAGCCGCAAAGTGGGGGGGAATGAAAAGGTTGTGGAAGTATTACTGAAGCATGGCCGTGATGGCGGACTTGTCGGTGCATTAAATGATGCCGGTGAAACGGCCCTCTTTACAGCTTCCGAGGGCGGTCATTGTAATATCGTGGAGAAATTGCTGCCTTATATGACTTCCGGCACCGCCACGAAGAGATCCGACGGCCGAACACCACTCCACTCTGCCGTCTTCCATCGACACAGGTAATTCTTGCGCTCCTATTCACAGAGCCCTCTTAATGCTTTCAATTTTGCAAGGTTTCCTAATTTTAGAATTACGGTATCTGAAAATTAATACATTTAGAATGAAGATAATTTTAGAAATCATGATATACGGATTTGTATGCATAAATAACATTAGATCCATTGTAATGGCGTCGCTTTGAAATGTAATATTTCCGGGAAGGTCTTACTTAGCTCACTGTGTGTAATATAAATTGTTTAGGCGTAGCTATGATGCTTGTAGAACAGAGGCCTGAAATGGTGAAGCAAGCCGATTAGTTTGGAAGAAGAGCCCTGCACATGGCTGCGTTATCTCCACCACTTTCTACTTTTCAGGCCGATTTGTCATCTTATAAATTTATGGTGAAGATTGGAGAATTGCTTCTGCAGAAAGACAATTCCTTGTGTTACAGAGAGGACAAGGAGAAACAGGCCCCGATTCACATAGCAGTGACAGAGGGACAGTATGATCTTGTAAAGGTTATATTAAAGTACGCCAGAGACTGTAGGGAACTGGTCGACAGCAATGGCAGAAAACCTCTCCACATAGATGTCATCAGTGCGGTCCGGATTTCTGAGGAATCCAATTTTGCTGTATTATTCCAATTCAAAAACATGCTGTTATCCTTAATGTCGAAGAGATCCCTCAATCGTAGCGACAACAGCGGACACACAGCATTGCAAATAGCAATGAGGAATTTTGATACAGATCCAGCACTTTTCAGCAGTGTAAGTGATTTTAAGTTGTATGGAAAATTCTGGACTAGGCTAGGTAATTTCTCTGTTTTATTGTTTTAGTAACTCAGGGACAGAGAATTTTGTTGTTGTAGATCAAAGAAGTGCTTCAAATAAATGGTGCTGTGGTGACTTCAGAGATGCTGGAAGATGCGAGATGGATAAGGAAAGCAACTACTAAACTAGTGTTCAAAGGGCAGGGTATATCTATAAATGCAATGTTGATTGCCACAATGTCCTTCGCAGCAGCCTTCACTTTACCAGGAGGCTTGGACTTAAATCCAGGAGGCAAACCAACAGCTATATTCATCGATGCTTTTCTCTTCAAACTATTTATAATTGCCGATGTGTTCTCGTTTTGCACTTCTATTGCATCAGCTATTCTTGCAGGTGTGAGTAGAAATCCAGTGGAGACTTTATACTGTATTTATCTATTATGGTCAGCACTAATATCCCTGTTGGTAGCATTCGGAACAGCCATACACCTGGTCATCCAATCATCTGGATGGTTGACAGTGATTGTATGGCTTCTGCTGTCCTTTGTTCCCATTACCATATTCGTAATTAGTTTTCATTCCAAACAATTCATTTTCGGGCCAGAAAGATACAAAATTTGGTTTGTACTGCTATTTCCAGCTGCCTTCGTTATGGGTGTGCGTTATTTAATATCGGAGATATTGTATATATTCTTCCTCTCCCGCCTATATCTCAATGCAGTCCGCTGCGTAAAGAAGAGAATTTCCTCTGAATCTTCTTCCCAGAGACATTAAATTTGTAATTGATATCCAATTTACAATGACAGCAATTTTGTTTCCTTCAATGGCAGATTTATCCAGATTTCAAATATTAGTAGTGTTTATGTAAATACTTTTTTCATTCGATTGTTAAGTGTGAGATGCCAGATATTGAGCCAAGGTTATTTTGGCATACACCTTTCAATTTAAGTGCAGGAAAAAGTTCTGCGGACATTAATTAAAAGGGCTTTGTTCTCCATAATTAGATAGCAGAATCGATCCATTGAGTAGAGTTCATGGCTTGTTTAATTAGGATAAATATACCAAATCCACCACAAGACGCCAAAAACAAAGAATAAACAAGAAATTCAGCTTATACTTATTCCATTTCTTGTCATCTCTAGTGACCTGTATTAGAACCAGTACAATATGATGCTTCCTTTTTCAACTGAATTTGTGTTTCAATCCTGTCACTCAGTTCACTTTTTTTATTCTACAATTAGAAGGTATTGTCTATCCCAATTAAATTCCTTTTGTAACGCATCAAGAAATGGTCTAGATGGATGGAATTTTTTTAATTTATTTTTAATTACATATCCTTTTCTTGTATTAGCAATTTTAGATTTGATGGCTTCTTTCTTTAAAATAGCTTGTTTATAAGGTGAGGATTAATTCCCTTTTCATAATTCTTGAATGTCTTTGTCTTATTGTCCTTCTATTTTTGTTCTCATATTTGATTGACACTGTAGTCTAACAATCAACATTATTTTTCCACCTCAAACCAGTATTATTTTTCCAACTCAAACAACAAACTTCGTACCTTCCTTTGTTTATCTTTTATTATCTTCTGCCTTTTCACTTGCTTTATTTCTTCTTCTAGTTTAGTTATTCTTCTTTTTTTTTTTTCACATTTTAAAACACCACCTTTAAATTTATAACCATAGTCACAACTTTGTTCTGAACTATTTAGTAATTTCTTAAATAACAATTAAGATTGTCCCACAAACTCTCTATTCTCAACATTTGTGGATGTTTCGATACCAAAATTGATACAAACAACCTTTATGATTGCAAATACATATTATATTCCATTTGATAATGATTCAAAACAGAACAATAAAAACAAAATATAATGAATCAACAAATTAAATCTATTCCATTCCAATAAAACAAAACCTAACACAATAAATCCCATTTCAATCCTTTATTTACTGAGCTTTGAAACAAATTATAACAAAGCCACTCCAAACATTATCCAACCCCAACATTCCAAATAAAACTCTCCAAACAACACACTCCTACCATACATTCAAAAACAAAAATTAAATAAATAAAAATACTAGAAGATCACTATACATCCACTAGTGACGATAACAAACATAAATCCAAAAATATCAAAACATAAAGGAACATGGGGTCCACAACATTTAAGATGGCATGGACAGGATGGCATTCTCACATTATTCTGCCCATGTCAGATTCCCTTGAAGGTACGGTAACTTGGAATTTCATTGTCTGTGAGGTATCATGTCAATTGGAGCAAAATCCGATTTTATCTTTGATTGAAGATTGTTCCTCTATAATCACATAGCTAAACTAGCTTCAAATTATTCTGCATGGATAACATGTTTTAAGGAATTTATGTTATAGTTAGCAGTTTTCCCTTTGAATTATTGGCAGGGAACAATGACTACATATTAATTTGTAAATATAGAAAATGTATGTTACTATTATCTCAGGAACTAATTCGAATATGCCACGTACCTTCACTACTGACACTTGACCGCACTAAATGATCTTTTTAACATTCAGACAAGATTGATTGTTTAGATTGACTGCCATTGGTGGAGTCCACTGGAGGAGCTATTTTATCAAATGCAAAGGGGTCTCCAAATTCTGCTGAAAGCAATCACATTCCGACTGAGGAGTTCGGGTTGCCTCGTTGGCTTTGTCAAGGGCATTTAGGGTTTGGAATCTTGTCGAGCGGGTCCCCAGAAATTCATGTGGGGAAAATCAAGGCTCCAAGGCATTATGGCCATGGAAGTGCATGTGTTGGGGCCGTCGTCCTCTAGTCCTAGTACATAGACATTGATTCTGATTTCTTTTCCATCATAATCATGCACAATCCGCTCAGTTAATGCCCAACTGGTCCACTGTCGTTCAAATACTCCCCACCTGATCATTTACATTGCTTGCAAGCCACATGACACGAGTGTTGAACTTTTCATCAGATGGTTACCCATGCTCAAAAAGAAACTAAAATTGTCTATTATATACTTGGGTTATTGAGTTGCCATTTGTCATCCTTGTCTACTTGTCATAACAGGGTCCCACATCCACACCTAGTGGGACCCATTGCTCTCCTATGTCCATGGCCTCATTTCCTCCCATTGAGGGTGGCCCAATTGCTTCTCCACTCTTCCTACCGCTCATACGTCTTTATCACTACCTCTCACGGTCCTACACCCTCTAGTGGATGTGGTGGAGGACATGCTCTCTATATATGCATATGACCGCCTCTCAACATCATCCATATTTTCTTATGTGGAAAATGTTAGAATGTTTATATTATGGTTATTAAGCTGATTTTATAATAATGTCTTCTATTTTTTAATTTAAGTCAGACAGAAATCAAAATTTTAAATTAATTTTTTTACTTTATGTCATTTATAGGAAGGAAATTGCTAAGATTTTTTTTCAATAAGTGTCTAGATTATCATTTATAAAATAGTGTTACACATATTCACAAAAAAAGGTGGGTGAAAATAGTCACACTCCTAAAGTCTATACAAGATGACAATTATGAGCATAAAAAACATTAACATTACTTCTAAGTGTTGAGAGCAGTAGTAGTGGAGGGAGGAGGAGGATCTTGATCATCTAGTTTACCCTATACATCAACAAGGTTCGAAGTGTCCACAAGAGAGTCCCACTAGTTGGTATCTTTTTCTTTAATTTCTTCTTCAATTGCACAAACAAGTGAAATAACAAGAGCCAGGTGGGGATTTTCTGGAATCAAACTAGCTAATAACACCTCTTGTTGGCCACCTACATGTTCCTTTCACAGACTTGGGAGAGGTAGAGCATCGAAGAGCAGGCCACAAGTAGCCCCACTGAGCACAATCCCTTCTCACATTCATGGGAGAAGCCTATGAGAGGTTCTCCCAATTGTCTCGAGCAAAGAGGCTACATCCAAATAAAAGTGTGTATGTTGGCGTCATCATCCTCTATTCCTAGTACATAGTCATTAACTCTGATTTATTTTACATGGTAATCATGCACAATCTACTTAGTTGATACCCTCATAATTCCCAAACTTGTCCATTGTCATTAAGATATGCCCATCCTAATCATTTGCATTACTTGCATGCCACATGACACAAATGTTGGACTTTCATCATATGGATACTCACACTAAAAAAATAAAGTAACTTCAATTATCTATCATATGCTTGGGTCATTGAGTTGTCATTTGTAATCCTTTAGCTACGTGTCATAATAGGGTCCCATAGGTCCACATCTAGTGGGACCCCTTTCTCTCCTATGTTCATGACCTCATTTCCTCCCATTTGTGGTGGCTCAATTACTTCTCCACTCCTACTGCTCATACTCCTTTATTACTACTACCTCTCAATGCCATCCATCCTCTAGTGGATGTAGTGTTGTGGGATGTGCTCTCTATTAGTAATCTCTCTCTATATATGATTGTCTCTCATCATCATCCATATGTTCTTGTGTGAAAAATGCTAGAATATTTATATTACCTAGATTAAAATATGGTTATTAGGCCGATTCTATAATAATGTGTTCTACTATTTGGTTTAAGTGAGATATAGAAATCAACATTTTAAATCATTTTTTACTTTTTGTCACTTATATCTTAGAAGTAAACTATTAAGAATATTTTTTAATGAATAAGTGACTAGATTACCATTTATAAAATAGTGTTACACACATTCACAAAAAAGGTGGGTGGAAATAGCCAATGCCCCTAAATTCTATATGAGGCATAAAACATAAATAAATCTGCTAAGTAGCAAGAGTAGTAGGGTGATCCCACAATACTGGTTTACATTTTTTGGCCAAACTGGACATTGAACTGATTTTTTCTAACTAAATCTTCACTTTCAAGCACCTATAGTGGCTAAACCGTGAGGAATTTGAAGATGATGCAAACTAGTGACTTGTGACATTTTGTCTGTAGATTCTAAATATATATTTTTCAAAATTTTTGAAATCAAATTGCACTTCTTTTTTCATCTCCTTCGAAAACTAGTTTTTATTAGTAAACACCATTTTTAAGGAGTGATGCTCACTATATACAACATAACCCTTTTTCTATGAAGGATAAAATTATATTTTTTTCGAATTTAGATTTGTAACTATGATATCTAACCCTTTCATTTGGTTTCATAGTGTTTTATTGAATATTTTTTCCTTAATCAAGTTTCAAAGTCAAACCAATTACATTTCAGGCATAGGCGGACCATATACAACATAACTTCTTTTGTATGTATCGAAATTAATTTATTTTTTACTAGATTAAGGACATCAATACCTAGCCTACACATATTTTTCAAAATTTTATTTTGATAATCTGCTATTTTTCCATATGTGCAGAACAAAGAGCTTGATTTTTGGTGAAAAACTTATGTTTAATCAAACTAAAAAAATAAATACATAATAAAACCAAAACATATTAAAATTATATTTGTTGGATAGCTCCTTCCGAGGAATACCATCATCTAGTTGAGTCTATGAAGTCTCCTCCATTTTCATCTTCAACTCGAGCTTTGAAGGGAAAATTTTTAGAGATTTTTGGTGCCAGAGGGGGAGAAGGGGGGAAAAGGGGGGTTCGAATGAACCCAGGTTCAAGCAAACCCCCCTTTCTACAAAATTTCTCTTTGTTTTTTTTTATTTCGGGAAATGAAAAATATGTGGGACCCAACATTTAATAGGGTTCGCTCGAAAGGGGGTTTGAGCAAACCCTTATTGGGTTCGTTCGGACCCTAAGTTCATTCGAACCCCCCAAAACCCAAAATTTTTTTATAGGGGCATTTTTTGCAATTTTGCTTCCTCAACAAAATTGTAAACCAGTTTTGTGAGATCACCTAGTTGCAGTGGGGGAGAAGAAGGATTTTGGTCATCATATTTACCCTATACATCAATAGGGTCTAAAGTGTCCACAAGAGGGTCCCACCTATTAGTATCCTTTTCTTTATCTTCGTCTTCAATTGCACAAACAAGTCAAATAGCAAGAGCCAAACAGGGGAATTTACTACAATCAAACTAGCTAGTAGTGCCTCTTGTTGTCCACCTAGAATTTTCTCTCATAGGCAACAGAGAGGTGGAGTACCAAAGAGAAATCTACAACCAACCTCATTGACTATGATCCATTCTCATAGTGAGGGGAGAAGCCTATGAATAATTCTCTCAGTTTCCTCTCGAATAGATAGGTTATGTCAAGAACAACACCCACAAGAAGGGGAGTGACCATGGGAGAAAGAGAAACAAAGGAACTCTAGCAATAACATAAGGGGCATTAGCCCAATGGTCAAGAAAGACTTGTAAGTGAGCCACATCAAATGCAAATTTATTAGATTGCAATTAGATCTATTATTTAAAATATATAACAAATTATAACTTTAGCATAAAGCGAAACATGATAATCCATGGAACAATTGTCAAAATAGTAGAATTTCTCTTTATATATGCTAAACAAAATCTCCACCTTGAAAGCATGTCAAATCTAAGTGGATTTATGAAATTATGAGAGAGGTGAGGCTAATCCCCTAAAAGAACCATATTATATGAAAAAGGTTTTGATCTGAATGGCTTGAAATATTCATGTATTTAGGTTCAAATATTCTAAGCTATGGGACAAAACTAGAAAACATGTTTTGTTGGTGTGAAATAGGTGTTTTACCTAACTAGTTCAGTAGTAGGTCCTATTCATGCATGTTAAGTTTACTTAAGTCCTAGGAATATTTCTAAAAGTTTTAGGTGTCGTGTGATCTTATCATGTCATTTAATACTTGTGTCTTAGGTCATTTAACAATTTTTAAGGTAGTTGTCTTGAATTGAATAGGATTAAGACAAATGTAATGATCTTGTCTAATCATATCTCATAGCCTTGTCTTTATAAGAAAGGTATCTCATGTACATTTGATATTCAATCAATCAATAAATCTTGCATCCATATTCAAGTAAGCTATTCTTACCATTTCTCTCTTGTGGAAGATATTTTGGTTTGGAAACTAATCCTGGGGTGTTGGGAGTTCACATTCAACTCCTACATGTTTAAAAGACTCTTATTTCCACAAAAGGGACATCAAGGATTAGGGGTCCTCCCAAATGGTATAACCTAAAACCAATGCGATCAGGAAAAGTGAGGTAATTCAATTCCAAAAATGTTGACCAAATTGTGTGAAATCTATGTTGCCAAAAGAAAATTGGTGACTACAAATTCCATTGTTAATTCAAGGTGGGAACCATGGGAAAATGAAGAGACAAATAGTAATATACTTGCCACTATTTATGAAGGAACAAACTTTGGACACTCCTATAATTGAGGTCATATTCAAGAGAATTCTTATTCTTTGAAAACTTGCTCACAATAATTGACAAAATCTTGAAGAATATCCAAAAGCACGCTTTAAAAATATTATTCCCATATTTGATACATTTGATGCCATGTAAAGTATGGTGAGCTTTTAGATATTGGAAGAACTCTTTAGAGGCAATATCCCTAACTTTAAACCAATGCATATTAGCTTTGATTTGAGTGTCTCTAGTTGAATGTTTGCAACAATTTTCTTCTAGTAGTGAAGCTCAACCACCCTAAGCTACAAAGTAGGAGATAAGGGGTCAACTTTGAGAGCTATAATAGCTTGATAGAGCTCCAAGGTTGTTTCCTCATATGCATGGCATCAAAAGATGAACAATTGGTGTCCATAAATGCAAAGTAAATGAATACACTCGATGACTCTATTCCACCAAGCAATCCAATTAGTTGTTTGAGTAAGCTTGAATTTTGAGTTCCACAATCCTTTGATGTGGGCCAATGAGGGCTGATGACTTAACACATAAATATTAATAAATAATTGAGTTCTTCCACCCTAAGACATATCCACTTTCCATTGAATGTTGAATGTAATGGGACTATGGTATGAAAAAGAGGCATCTTGTAAAGGCTCCACTAGGTGTAAAAAATAATTGGCGAAGGAAAAAAGGATTCTGCAAAAATCATAACGGGTGCTGGCAAGAAGTTGAGTCCATTTTTTGGCTAAAAAGTGGAAGTGTTTTCCCTGATTTTCAGAATTTGACATATTTGACCTTAAAATTTGAAGCACTTAGAAATGGAATCTTCAAAAAAATAAATGATCATAAAATGTAGTACTCGGAGTCTAGTTTCCAAATATATAATTTATTTCAATACCCAAATGATACAAATTGAGTTTCAATAGGCGTTTCTAAAAACCACTGTTTAAAAGTCACTTTTTTTTTACCATACCATGCATGTGTACGTTATCCATATTTTGACCTAAATTATCGTATTTTTCTAAATCCTTTTGGGAAAATATTTGTAACTCACTGAAGCACATTTTCGATATTTTTTGTAATTTTTATTGAATTTTTTTTTTGGTTAAATTTTTACTAGCCATATTTGTTGTTTTGAAAAATTGTCATGTACGTCAAGCATAAAATGACCTAAACTTATCATTTTTTAATTTATTTTTTAAAATTGAAAATAATTATCTAAAGTACGTTCTCATGCAATTCGTTCATGAAAATGTTATGTTGATAAAAAGTTATTGAAATAGTAAAAAACCTTGATATTTAAAGTTTATGGACCAGTTTCATCATAAATTAATTTTAAAATAGAAAAAATAATCCAATTGTAAAAAAAAATTACATATTTAGAATCTGCATTGTCTCATCTATAATGGGTTTTAATTTTGTCAAAAAATTCTCCAAAAACAGTCGTCAACCATATGTCCAAACTCACTATTTTTCTCTAACATTGTTAGGACCTTCAACTTGCAGGTCAAACCAGGTTGAAGGCCTAGGTTCAGATTCCCAATGATTTTCTCAAACCAAAATACAAGCCAAAAACCCAACAACAAAGGCTAATTTCAAATTTTTAGAAACGGGATCCCATTTTTTAAATCGGGATCCCGTTTTCTAATATTAAATGTGGTGACCATTGATAAGGAAATGGGATCTCATTTTATAAATGGGATCCCATTTCCATGTCAATGGTCCCCACATTTAATATTGGGAAATGAGATCTCAATTATAAAACGGGATCCCGTTTCTTTATAACCATTTTTAAAAATTTACTGGCAAAGTTTATTGTGAAGTTTGCAACTTCACATGTGTCGCCAACTGCAACATATTGGGCTATTTTTCATCAAATTTTCTCTTTATAGGTGTTGAACTTGCATTTTGGATTGAATTTTTCAAAGGAGGCATCATGTAAATAGTTTTTGAAGTGGAATTGTGATAGTTTTCTACTCGTTTGGAGGAACAAAAGAGGAAGGCTTTTGTTTTTATAGGTCTTCAACTTGCATTATGGATTGAATTTTTGAAAGGAGGCATCAAGTAAACAATTTTTTAAGTGGAATTGTGCTAGTTTTCTACTTGTTTTGAGGAACACAAGAGGAATAATTTTGTCCTTACAGGTTTTCAACTTGCAATTTGGATTGAATTATTTGAAGAATATCACTATTGACATTCATTTGTGCTTGAGAATTTTATAATCATGGGTTCACAAGCTCATAATAAGAGGAAAGATAGGAATACATTGGCTCTTAAAGAAATTGAAGCAAAGAGAGGAGAAACAAAGACAAAAAGAAAGAAGAATGAGAATTAAATCAATGAATGATGGTGGAGCATCCAATTCTATAACTATTGAAGATGAAAACATTGAGGAGACCATGGTTGTAGACGAAGCTAATTCGCAAGAAGTCAATTTGGAAAATAATATGATTATACAAACAAGTCCTAGTATGTTTTCAAATCCCTCTTTCAATGCTATGGAGAATGTTTCAATAGGCACAAATATAGGTAGGTCTTCAAATCCACATTTTAGTGAAATGGAAAATATGTATGCAGAAGTTTTACAAGATGCTAGATTTAATGATGTTGACATTGATAATATTCAGAGAGATGACATTTTTAAAGAATTTGTTGAAAATGAAAATGAAAAATCTTTTGTTGAAAATGAAAATGAG
This sequence comes from Sequoia sempervirens, assembly GCA_007258455.2. NCBI lineage: Eukaryota > Viridiplantae > Streptophyta > Pinopsida > Cupressales > Cupressaceae > Sequoia > Sequoia sempervirens. The sequence goes on along the minus strand of VDFB02158500.1, from coordinate 24,096 downwards.
AATGAAAAATCTTTTGTTGAAAATGAAAATGAGAATGATCCTTTTGTTGAAAATGAAAACAAAAACCATTTTGTTGATGAAAAAGAAAATGAAAACCATTTTATTGATGAAAATGTACATCGTTTTGAAGTTGAAAATGAAAATAGAAATGAAAATGAAAATCTAGAATGTGATGTTGAATTTAATGAAAATGCTTTTTTTTTTTAAATTGAAAGTGATGTTTTGGATAATCTTCCTAGTAAGATTTCTTGGAGGCAAATAAGAACACATGCGAATAGAATATACAAAAAAATCTTTTATCGTAAAAAACTTGCATTTCAATGTCAACTAATGATGCAATTGATGAGAATGCAAAAAATGAGGAAAATAATAAAAAAGTTAGGCTTTTTTGTTAAACCAAGAAGAAAAGATCAATCATTAAAACATGCTATGTCTATTGTTGCTAGTGCTATTCAATCTATTGGGAAAAATAGTCGATCTAAAGATAAAAATGCAACAAGAAGAGTTATAACAACTGCTATAGTTAATAAAACAACTTTGAATAAAAGAATGGTAAGCAATATTAGTGAAGTTTTAAAAATAAATCCTAAAACATTGCTAAGAGCAGCAAAAAGAAGAGAAAGTATAGAAAATGATCTTATCAACCAATGTTGGAGTTTCAGTGGTTGACTCCCAAGGTCTGATATGAAATTGAATGTTGAAATTAAATCTTTGATTGAAAAATATTGGCATGATAATACTAGGGTATCATCTAATGCTCGAGATTTTTTAAAATTAAGGGTGGGGTCCAAAGTTCGCGATCCTCACCTAAAACACCTATTAGATACAACACAAACTAAATTTTATAGAAAATTTTGTGGTGATTTAGTGTTACTTGGTAATATTAAAATAGGTCAAAGGTCTTTTGGAAAATGTAAACCCCGATATGTAAAAATTAATAAGCAACGAATATCTTGTTGTTGTAAAACACATGTTCAATTTCATTATTTTTATAATATTTTTCAATATATATGTTGTACCTTGCATACTAACATGATTATACAAGAATGTGGTATTAATATGCCACTTGAAGCAATAAGGGAGTTTATATCAAGTTTGTTTTGTGAAAGATCCAATGGTAAATTGTTTTATTTAAGTTCTTGTATTTCTGGACAATGCATTAGCTATGGAAATCTTTCATTCTTAAGAATTTGTATGCATGGAAGTGTTGATAATGATTTTGGACAACAATTAGTAGATGTTAAAATATTTAAAAATGTTGACTATTCTTTAAAAGATGGAAAAATAGGAAAGTGTTGTGATTTAGTTATAGAAAAAGTTAGTGCACATGCATTCATGAGTGAATTTAAGAATAAGATTGTACCAAAATATGGCATGCACTCTCAACATGATCGATGGCTTGATGGCCAATTTTGCACATGTAGAAACACATTTCCAATTGGTACTATGCTTTCAGTGGTTGATTTTGCAGAAAATTATACTCTAGCTCTGCAAGAGGAAATTCAATCACAGTATTATAATAAGGTGCAAGTAGCTATGTTTGTCCATATTGTTTATAGACATGCAAATGATAGCATCGAGGATGATAGAAATTTTTTGAGGGAGTATCATTTTTATTTGAGTGACAACTAGTTACACTCGTTCGAGTTTGTTCAATACTGTTTCAATATATTTTATAGAAATTTAAGAGAAAGAGGAATCCAAATGACAGAACACCTCATATGGTCAGATAATTGTGCGCGGTAGTTCAAGAATGCTCAAATGTTCTATTGGTTAAGTAGGATTCACAAGGAACTTAATGCCCAACATATATGGAGTTTTTTTGAAGCTGGGCATGGTAAAGGAGAACATGATGGAGCTGGTGCGTGTGTCAAAAGAATTCTTGTTAGAGAACAATTAAAATTCAAAGATACAATAAAATTTAAAGATGCACATGGGATTGTGGATTGGTGTAATACAAGATTATTTGCACCTGGTTCGAGTGAGTACTCTACAACTCATTGATTATTTTGGTTGGTTGAAGAAGAGAACATTGTACCTAGAGTTGACTATGAGACAATCAGTGGATCTACTAAATGACATTCATTTAGGAGCTCGACAACAAGCACATGGACTAACTAGAAATGGGAGCTTGCATGTTTTTTCCAATTTTGTATCTCAGGAGATTGGGAAGCATGTGAAAATATGGAATGGGTTGAACAGTGGGAGCAAAAATCATTGACACTTGCACAAGCACACAATCAATATGAAAGAACTATTGAAGAAAATGATCAAGTGTTTGCATCTAAAGACTATGACCGTGTTTCAAACCTTGTACAAGAAGGTAATTTAATTCAATTTATTTCACTTTATTAAGTTATTTTGTAATACTAAATTATTTATATGGATATGCACAAGTTATTAAATCAAATTTTGTTTGCAGGACATGGGTATGATGTTGTTGCACCTGAGGAGAATGAAGAGGAAGCAAAATATTGGTTGGCTTGTTGTGTGGAGGCTAAACATAAGTTAATAGCACCTCGAGAAGATGATGATGGCTATCATTATCCAACAGGTACCATGATCACCTTAAGACATCCCCTTAAGCAAATTTTGATAACAAGTTTTTGATCCCCTTAAACAAATTTTTAGAACAAGTCTTTGATCCCCTTAAGAAAATGTTGAGAACTTATTTGATGATGGTTTTCATGATTTCCAATATGATCGGTGGTGGTTGTTGGCACTTGGCTACAAAAATACCTGACAATGAAGAATGGTCTACCTACATTTGAAAATTATGAAATGCATAAAAAAAATTATACACTATTCACATTTGGTGGTGGTAACAAATATAAAACTAGATTGGTATCGTGGAAGACCTACAAATAAAGTGCTATGGACAATTTCTATGGAAGATCATGAGACAATCATAGATGCATTGCAAAAAAGAGAGGATGTATATGGTACAATGGAATAAGTAAATACAGGTAAATATAATTTTAGTTTTATATTGTCCTTTTAAATAGATTAAATAAATGTTTTGATATTGGTCAAGTGTGTTATTAGTTGAAATTTATTTAAATTGTCTTTTTATAGATCCTTAAGCCATAATCACTAAAAGGATCTAGTCCATGAAGATTCAACCTAGACAACATGGAATACTTGGTAAAAACAAGTAATTATTAGTTAAATTATATTTAAATACATGTTTTGATTATATATTGATATTGTTTGTACATTAACAGTTAAAATTGATTTATTATCCTTATTTGTATCCTTAATCCCTCATTTCATTGATCTCATACTTTGAAACAAAAAGGAGAGGATGTATGGATTCAGCCTACACACATGTGTGGGATACTTTTAAATGCAGGTACTTGAGTTGTGTACGTATAGATAGTTTTATATAAATTAAAATATGTATGTTTTGATGATTTCATTGATATTGCTTGTACCTTTTTGATATCAGGTGGCGTGAAGACCTACTACATTTCGGGCATGAATTTGAGATGTTCTTGAGATGGTATATCCAAATTTTGTAAACATTATTTTGAGATGACATATATGTACATACATACTTACACAATTAAAGATTTTGTACAAATTACAAATACATGTACATACATAATTATGTACTCTATGTACTTTTATGTATCAAAATCAATATTCTATATATTTTGTTTGTCAAATGTGCATGTTTTCCTACTTTGAAACTTTATATTTGATTGTATAATCACTAAATATCATGCATAAATTATTGTTAAATCAATTATATCCTTAAGACGTTGTATTACAACCCTTAAGGCATCCCCTTAAGATGTGTCATATTAACACATATCCTAAATATTATACTTAATTATATAATTTGTTATGATGACTCACCCTAAAACTTATAATACTTGTTTATATCACTTAATATTTATACTTAATTATACTCTTCTTTGATCCCCTTACGACATCGTATTATGACCCCTTAAGACATCCCCTTAAGACGTGTCGTATTAGCACATATCCTAAATATTATACTTAATTATATCATTTGTTATGATGACTCACCCTAAAGTATAATACTTGTTTATATCACTTAATATTTATACTTAATTATACTCTTCTTTGATCCCCTTAAGATGTGTCGTATTAGCACATATCCTAAATATTATACTTAATTATATCATTTGTTATGATGACTCACCCTAAAGTATAATACTCGTTTATATCACTTAATATTTATACTTAATTATACTCTCCTTTGATCCCCTTAAGACGTCATATTAGGAACCCTTAAGACAACCTATAAATTAGTGTTGGATGCTATTATTTGTTTTGACAACTTATAAATTAGTATTGGATGCTATTATTTGTTTTGGAAGCTTATAAATTAGTGTTGGATGCTATTATTTATAGAATTTATTAATGCTTTTGTTCTTTAGTCTTCTATGGTATTGTTTATTTCTTAAAATTTCATCCTTTGTGGTATATAAACGGATTTCTTTTGTTTGTAATTTATGATTTATTGACTAATTATTGATTGACGTGAATTGAATAAGTTCATTGACTATTTATCATTAATTATTGAATGTACATATCATGTATATCATGTATGGGATCACTAAATTTGTAAAGTACAAATATTAAAATGTCCTATTAATTTCAACTTTAATTTCATATTTATATTTAATTTCACATTAATTTCATTAATGTCTTGACTATGAATATAAAATTCATAAATGTACATGTGTAAATTAAATTGAACAATAATAAAGTCCATAATTTACAACATATTAAGAGCATGAAACCAATATATTAAGCACATGAAATAAAGTCCATCAGAGTACAACCCATGAACTAAAGTCTAACAAAGTACTTGACCCATAAAATATAAAGTCTAATAGAGTACATGAGAAACCAAATATGTAGTCCATGAAATAATCAAATATAACCCATAAAATCATGTTTAGGTCATGTGTAGTCTCTATAATCAAGAGACCTCTTCACACCATGCAGACTATGCAGATGACTTGAAACAATCTGTACAAGAGAAAGATGAAATCAGATGTAAGATGATGAAAAATGATTTAATGACAATTTAATTTATAATTTATCATATTTTAATTGTATTATATTATGAGGTTGTGCACCCTCTACTCTAGGACCTGTTTATACATGCTCAACTACAAGATGTGTCTCATGCTATAAAAGAAAAAGAATTTAAAACATGTATTAGCTCATATTATATTCAGAATATATAATTTATAATTGACTTTAAATATAATAAAATTTTTAAATTACCATGATATTTGGAGCCTGCTTTGCATGTCTTGCTGGAGGTGTAACTATGTCTGAGTCATGCAGAAAATCGCACTAACAAAGTCCTACAAGATCAAATTTAAAGCATGTATACTTGAATTAGGTTAAAATATATATATTCAAGTTTGCACATTTTCTGTAGAATTTTTTTAAACAACCTGAAATTCAGAGGCCTCACGAGTAGCCACAACATCTAATGTTTCCCTGATGCCCATTCTCATTATCGTATCAACCTAGACATACATGTAGACATTTAACGCTTATAATATTTACAAGTGTACATGCACATTTGATATATAATGAATTCAAAATTCATAATTGTAACTATACTAATGTAGGTTAATCAATTTGCAATATAAATGTACTTTTTCCTTATCTACAATGCCCGACAATGGAGGAGTGCTCGACAACCCCTTAGGTGGAATTGACATGGAATTCGATTGACTCCCCTAAACCAACATAAATATTTAAAACATATGTTCATGATTCAATTATATATTTAAAACTCAACTTAAAAACTATTTCATATATAATTTAAAAAATTGAAATCAAAATACCCAATATGGGTTTCCGACTAAGACTAGTGTCAATGTATGTACTCATGGAGTGGATGATTTCCCCATCGTTAGTGTCATATGTGCACCAAACAGTTTGATTGTTAAAATGTATTGCAAACTTTTCTTTGATATATACATTCATTAAAATTCTTATAAATTGAACATGTAGATGCATATTTATACCGGTGTCACAGTGTCCTCAGGGTGATGGTCTGCTGTAAGAAATTATACAAATGAATTGAGGCAACCAAATGAACCACCAGAATCTCCACATCCACCCGAACTAAGTGTGGCCTGATTGGGTCCATAACATAACTGATGAAAACTAGTACATACATGTGGTTTTGACACTCCTAGAGTGGAACTCGAACCAACTCCATAAAACACTCCTCCATCATTGTTGTCTTTATGCTCCCTACTCGCTATCGCAGAAGCATGTTGATCAAGGTCTCCTGCGAGTGTACTAAGGGATCCTAATGTTGATACCACCGCACGTTGATGCACAGACCGTGCAGGAATGGCAGAACCAAGAGGAGCAACAAGGGGTTGTGCATGCACAGGGCATTGGGGATCAACCCTTGCCCCTAACCTCTGTTGTGGCATGTCGACACCAACACCCTTAAATGATTTAAAATCAAAATAATTAGGCTTTTTCCCCATAACAAACTCTACATATAGTTTTCTCAAAAAATACAATGGGACCTCCAAATTAGCATGTGGTGGACTGTCAAATACCATATACCATCGATCCCAAAAATGTGCACTCATCTGTGGATGTTTACACCACCTCATGAATATTCTAGATTTGTTGGGAGGAATGGGTTGCCGAGTAACAAGGTCAATAAAGTAAGGGGCTAGATGGGATTTTGTTATTTTAAGGTCTAAAATTTGTTTATAGGAGAGACCGTCTACATAAAATTGTCTCATCTGATCTCTTTCTCATTGATGCCTATCTAGATTAGAATCAATAGTCCTAATGGCATCCACAATGTTTTGCATCACAGATGCAAAATGTCTCACGTGAGGTGGAATCAATGCTTGATTTTGCATAGCATTGATTTGATTTTGAATGGATGCCACTTGATCGTTTATACATGCTCACAAGCGAGCCTCATCATATCCAGTGGGTGGTGGATGTGGGATATTAAGGGGAGGGTGTGGGGGGGTGGTGGAGCCTAGGGTGGAATTGGAGGTGGCTGAGGTGGTGGATTGATGATATCATCAATGTTAAATTGATCCATGATATTAGATATAAGTGCACCTGCATTAAATTATACAAAATTAGCATACAAACTTACAAAATTACAAGAAATAGTTAAATTTGAAACGTACATGCAAATTTGTTTAAATAGGATGTGCATACACATACATACACATACATACATTGATTGAACTTGAGCATGTACATACAAATTTCAAAATTTAACATGTACATACATTTAAAATAAAAAGTACAATGCATGATTTGCATGCATACATCATTCAACTAAACTATGTACATACATACAAATTTGAAAATTTAAGATCTAGAACTATGCAATTTTAATACATGTACATACTAAAAAATAAACTTGAAACATTCACAAAAAGCTCATTTTATGTTTAACGCATATATATATTACATTTTCCCAATAGGAGAAATCGTGATCTAGTAGATAGTCATAAAATATATACTATTATAAATTCATCATTATAAGTTCATAAATTCCACCAAATTCATAAATTCATGTCACTAAAAATATCCGTCCAACCAAAATCATAAATTCATGTCACTAAAAATATCCATTCAACCAACTCATAAATTCATCACACAAAATATCCATCGAACCAAATTCATAAATTCATAACTATAAGATCATTGTCTTAATTTATAAACTGTTGTGGTTCTCTACTGCATCTCTTCATTTCTTTGTGTTTTCCTTTTCAGAATCAGAAGTTCTCCTCTCCTCTAGCCATGTTGATGCTCATCTAAGATCCCATCCATAGCCCTAACAACATCAACAATGTTTTGCATCCTAGATGCAAACATCCTCACAGGTGGTGCGATACATTCTTCATTTTGAATAATGTTGATTTGATCTTGGATGGTTCTAACATTGGAATTGATTTGTGATTACAAGCAAGCACCATCGATTTTAGGTGGTGGATGTGGGGGGTTATGAAGTGGAGTGGGTGGAGGTGGAGGTGAAGGTGGTGGAGATGGATGGCGTGGAGGTGGATTACGAATATTATTGAATCGATCCATGTGATCTCTAAGATATAAGTGAACCTACATTAGATTTGTAATTTCAAAATGTAAAATACATGTTTAGGAAATACCCTTAAACTATTCAATATAAATGGCCTAATTGAATACAAATGATAAAATGTGTAAGCCTCATTTATTTCTAAGGCATGTTACTTGAATGAAAAAATAATTAACTATTAATATAGGACAATTTATGAATGCTTTAGGTTTTACAGTTTAGAGTTTAGAATTTAGGTTTTAGGGTAATAGGATGGCTTAAGGGGATCTATGTAGTAAGTTCCTAGTACAAAATGACATGACTTAAGTGAATAAAATTTGGTGAAGATGTCCAAGGCAACCAAATTTCATTAAGGTCCTAGGCAACTTCACCAAATTTTATTCACTTGAGCCATGTCATTTTGTCCTAGGACCTTACTAGACATAGATCCCCTTAATCCATCCTATCACCCTAAACCATAAATCGATCAACCTAGATAATGATTTATCTCATTCATGTTATAATCTTGCGCGATCTTATTATTGTTAAATTTGGTTGCCTTAAAGTAACTTTCACCAATTTGAGTAACTCTATTTCCATCCCCCTTAAGAAATGTTTATATTAGGACCCCTTAAGACATTGGATTTCCACGGGCTTAGGGTGATAAGATGGCTTAAGGGGATCTATGTCTAGTGAGGTTCTAGGACAAAATGACATGGCTAAAGTGAATAAAATTTGGTGAAGTTTGCCAAGGCAACCAAATTCCATTAAGGGCCTAGGAAAAAATGATGGCTTTAGTACTGGGCGCTTAGGAGTTTAGAGTTTAGGTTTAGGGTAATACGATGGCTTAAGGGGATCTATTTAGTAAGGTCCTAGAAAAAAATGACATGGCTTAAGGGAATAAAATTTGGTGGAGTTTCCTAAAGCAACCAAATTTCATCTTAAGGTCCTAGGACAAATGAATGCTTTAGTGTTTAGGGTTTAGATTTTAGAGTTCAGGGTTTAGGGTTTAGGGAACTTAGGGTGAAGTTTGGGTGGCCCTTGGAATAATGGACTTGCAAGTTATTGAACAAAATTTTCTTGTGGAATAGTTGATTGAGATAGCTCTTGTTTCAACTGACCAACCTAGATCATGAAATCTCATTCATATTATAATCTTGCACGATCTTATTATTGTTAAATTTGGTTGCCTTGGGAAACTTCACCAAATTTTGAGAACTTCTTTGATCCCCTTAAGAAATGTCATGTTAGGACCCCTTAAGACATCGATTTATGCTTTAGGGTGATAGGATGGCTTAAGGGGATCTATGTCTAGTGAGGTCGTAGGGAAAAATGACATGGCTTAAGTGAATAAAATTTTGTGAAGTTTCCCAAGGCAACCAAATTTCATTAAGGGCCTGGGAAAAAATGATGGCTTTAGGGTTTAGGGTTTAGAGTTTAGGAATTAGGGTCATAGGATGGTTTAAGGGGATCTATGTAGTAAGGTCCTAGGACAAAATGACATGGCTTAAGGGAATAAAATTTGGTGGAGTTGCCTAAGGCAACCAAATTTCATTTTAAGGTCCTAGGACAAAATGAATGCTTTAGTGTTTAGGGTTTAGATTTTAGAGTTCAGGGTTTAGGGTTTAGGGAACTTAGGGTGAAGTTTGGGTGGCCCTTGGAATAATAGACTTGCAAGTTAGTGACTAGTTTATGAATAGATTGACTATTTCTGTAATAGAAACACACAATTATGTATTATTAAGATTGAGTTTGATGTATATTTTAACTGGATATTTTTTAATTGAATATAAGATTATTTTATTTAACATTTTTTTCATTAATATTTCCCACTTAAATGAATTTTATGATATAAAATGTATAATATAAAATTAGTTAATGTTGAATCAAGTATTTTATTCTAGATTGTTTGGAATTGAAAGAACCTAAAAGAAAGAAAAGAAAAATATTTAAATTCTTTTAGTGTCTAGGTAACTAGTGCAAACTAATATTTTAGACTAAACTAGAAGCCTAATTAACAACTAATTAACTAGAATGAGGGTTAAGATTGTCGAAAGACAAGAGACAACACATGCAAACAAGAAATAGAAACAAGGCATGACTAAGAGAGATCAAAACATAAAATAGAAATGAATGCAAATATTATCTAATTAAGTGACAATTGGAAATGAATTGTACAAGGATTTAGGAATTTGCTAACTAAATTTGCAAACATTTGTAAAATTTATGAATTGTAACTATTCTTTAACATATTGTTTTCTAATCTAATCATAATTTAACATCAAAAGTAAAGTTTAAAATATTGTTTTCTCCATACAATGCAAATGAAATTTAAAACATTTAAGCAATGCAAATGAATTTTTTCCAAATTATCAAATATTCGTGGGCTTGAAATCAAGGTTTTCAAATGCAAAATGATTTGTTTGATTTCAATTTAGGGTTTTAGCAAAAAAATTTGTTTCAATTCAATTTAGGGTTGCAATCTATGCAATTAGGGTTTTTAATGCAATTTTTTTGTTTCATTTCAAACTAGGGTTTTCAAATCCTTTTTTTTTTGTTGATTTGAATTTAGGGTTTCAAAAAGACTTGATTAGGGTTTTCAAATGCAATTTTTTTATTTCATTTCAATTTAGGGTTTTCAAATGCAATTTTTTTGTTTCCTTTCACTTAGGGTTTTCAAATGCAATTTTTTTTGGTTTGATTGAATAATTTAGGTTTCAAAAGCTCAATTTTATTTTTAAAATACAATTGAAGGTTGGTTTTTTCCTTTCTATTCAATATCTTCAGGTTTCATTGCATTTTTTCATCTATTTTTACAAATCATCATTTCTACTGTTATAGGAAATAAAATGCATAAAACGCTAAATAAATTGGAAAAAAAAAATGGTAAAATCTATTATTGTATTAAAAATGTCAATAAAACACGAAAAAAACAAAAAAATTGGGGGTGGAGGCACACCCGGAGGTCGTTACACTGTCGTCACCCTCGCCAATTCGGGATCCCGTGTAGAATGAAATGAGTTTCGTTTGTTTTTAAAAAAATAAATACCATCTTAAAATGGGATCCCGTTTTGTAATAATCGGGATCCCATTTCGTGTCCGTCGATTCAGGACCCTTTAACAAACGAGATCCCGTTTATGAAAATTGGGATCTTGTTTTTGCAATGTCAATTTCATTTTTTTGGCTAAGGCAAAAACTTCCACATTTCGTGGACTCAACTTCTTGCACTTACCCTAACATGATTCAAGAATTTTAAGACTCTATTAGGTCCAACCCATAAATTAGTCCATGTATACCAATGGAAATGATTATGGTGGCGACCCCATATTGCGATAAAAAAGAACTATTTTATACATGTTGTACCATGCCTTGCTTTTGTTAGCTATCCAACATAAAGGTAGAATTTCATGTTTATCATATGTCATTTCACCCATATTAAAGCCCTCACACATGACCTAAGTGGAAATAGACAATGAATCAACAATCCATCGCCACAATAAGGATCTCTCAACAACATCATTGCAAGCATAAGTGTTTATAATTCCAAAAGAATGATTCTCAACATTTAAGAGGACTTAGATAACATAGCTAATGGGGTCAAAATTGAGATTGACAACATGTTTAATCCCCTTAGGAGAGAGAAAGGTGATGACCCCTCCATGACTAACATTGTGATTGCTACAAAAAATAGAATTGATAGGGCCAAATGACATGGCAAGCAACAAAAATATTTTTTTTGACTTCCTGTAAACAAAGAACATCAAGATCTTTATGCTTATGAAAAACATCCCTCATTGTATATTTCCTAGGGAGGATAGTGGGACTTCGAACATTCTAAGAGATAAAACTCATTGGTGAGAATCAATCACTATTCAAATTTTGGAAAGAAGAATAATGATTTTCCAAAAAATCTTCTCATGAAAAACTATCCAATTAGATGTTGGGAGTTGATATGTATATGTATTTTTTGTAATGTACTCTCTCTCATCCATCTCTCTAGGTGGTCTATGAGAACATCATAGATTCTTAGGAGAGGGGGAAGAAAGAATAGTAGCTTATAGTTGAGAAAATAGATAGTACTTAAGATATTTTCTTTTCTAGTATGGATAACCATGTAATGTCATTAATAATATGCAAGCAAAATAGACAATTTTTGGTAGGGCTTATCTCAATGATAATGGAATAGCTAACTTGAGGCATACTGATGATATTAGTTGAGTAGATTATGTGTGATTACAATCATGTTGGTCACTTCACACCGCTTTTTGATCCACTTAGTCAGCCATGATCATCATATCTAAAAGTTACAACTAAGTTGACAAAATTAAGGTAAAAGAAATTTGAGGGAACCCACATTTTTTTTATGAACAAGTATATATATTACTATTAAATAAAAATAATATTAAACACATATTCACAAAAAAAAAAAACAATACCTCTTCTTTATCTTCCTCCTACGGTTAAGTGTTACAAACTAAAGAAATGACCTAAGCAAACTGAAGAAACATGCTAAAATCCGACCATCTAACAGTTCCATGATCACAATCCTGATGAGAGATAAAATAAAGACAAGAAGGCTAAAACCACCCACAAAAAGTTTTGTCCGTAGATCTTCATAAATGGGCATTTTACAGATGACTATTTTCTTTACATTTACTTTCATCAACCCAGAATTCTTATCTATATTAGCTTGACAAATATTATTTCGATGGTTCAGAGCACACAAACAAATAAGTGAGAGTTGTTGTCCATGTCCATTGAAACTTGCCCAGTTCTTTTTACGATGTTCCAACAATTGAGATTTAATGGCAGATCTAAGCCCCACCCTCAAAATGGAGGACTCAGGTTGCCATAACTTCTGCTTGTCCAAAATATTTTTATGCCACCACTCTTTCTGGCCCGTGCCTATATTTACTAGTCAATATTTCACTGTCTTCCCATGAAACAACATACTAGATAATTCACTGGTTCCCCATTTGTTGGTAGTGCTAAAGGTTTTGGGTTAAATTCGAAACAAGAACAGAAGGTATGTATCTAATTGAACTATGCATGCCATGAGTAGAAGCATACAAAGTTGGAGAGAAGATTAGGATATGTTTTCTATATTTCCAATTTAATACTGTGAAATCATTGCTCCCTTGACCAACAAGAGCTGCAGTCCCTACTAAGGGCTGCAAAATTCCGTGTGAAACAAATGCATAGAAAATAACATCAAATTTGGTTTGAAACATGTGAAGACATGATTATCTTTCACTTTACAGCTGCTAATAGTTGAAGTTTAGTTTGATTATTTGATAATGACTGTAGTTTTTAGGAGTCTAGATTAGGTAGTTGATTTTTGAATGGGTGAAATTATAGATGATAATAATGTATTAAAAGATTAGTAAATATTAATTGTTGAAGTTATCTTAGTATAATATATGCTCAAAAAAATATCTATAATATTTCTCATCGATTGGAATTGAATTTTTTTTTCTTATTGTTAGGAATTACCATTCATGATTAAGTAATCTCATTGTTGAATTTTTCTGTACAATACATTTACTTTTAAAAAATTTCAATGGTAGTATATGAATGTTCTCACAAATTTAAGGTTATAAAAATTATACACAAAAGGATATGTAGAAAGTTTGAATTATGGAAATGCTAATATTTAATTGCTTAATTTTAGTATATAAAATAAAATTTAGATGGAAAAAGTGACTAATAGACTACTAAAAGAAATCTCTAATGGCCTTATTGTATATTAACTACAGTGCAAACTTCTACTATTAAATTAAAATGCATATGCTTTCCTTATATTTATTGAGTGATAATTTGAAAGTAAAACTATCTGTGTAAATATTATCTTGAGGGTGAAATTATTTTAGCATCCAATTTGTTTAGGACATAGGTTTGTTTATGCATTGTGTACTATAGTTAGAGAACTGCTACACTAATTGTAGTAGCTAATTTTGTTTTAGTCATTAAACCTTTTAAGCCACACATTTCAAATAATTGCACTCTTTGTTAGGGTCAATCTAATCTCCATGGGTCAAAGTCTTGCTAGTCAAACCAATAGTTTGAGCCCATATGGTGACTCAAAAATAGAAAATGGGTTTCTTTCTTGCAAGTAGCTCAAAGTATTGGAATATGATATGAACATCCATCAAAGCATATAGCAAAATGGGAATTTTTGTTAGATGTTGTAGTTGCAAGTGTCCTATTATACATGTATGTGAAATGTTGAAGTATAGATAAGGCATGTGAATATTTTGATATGATTCCTTAAAGGAATGTAGTGTAATGGAATGTCATGATTGTAAGGTATGTTAGCTTTAGAAACATTCAATCAAATGCAAATGGTAGGTGTAAATCCAAATTACATGACCTTTTCCAACATCCTCCCTACCTATGTCAAAATTGGAGTTTTGGATTTTTATAAGATGTAATTGCAAGTGCCACTTTCAACACAAGCTTAACAAGAACTTATGCAAAAAAAAAATAGTAAAAAATAATTTATGCAAAAACTCTCTTGAATGATTTCAAATTGTGATTATTTTCTTTCTACCTTAAAATATGTGGATGAGATTTGAATTTCCTTGTGATTTCCTATATAGCACTCAAAAAATGGATGAAATTTCCAAAGTGTAAAGTGCATATCCATTTAAGATCTAGCTTGGAGTGCATAAACAGGTCTCCAACATAATTGATTCACAGTTATCAATTTTCTTGAATTTTTTGAAAGATTCACATTTAAACCTTAGTGAAAAGAGACTAGATGCATGGAATGTAGTCATTTGCTAGCAACCAAAGTTGGGCTAGTTTCCAAAATTTGCATGATCATTTTTAAATTGACAACCCAATGCACACCATTGGATCTGTAGCTCATTATGGTCACTATCCACCTCTATCCATTTCATGAAATTTTCTAAAACCTTTTCAATAAATATATTTTGTACATATCTTGCAATCAATAATATGCAAAAGGATACACCTTTTTGAGGAATTCAATCAAATAGTTCATGACTTATCTATGCTTCCACATTTTGCATACATGTATAAAAAGGAAAATAAAATTACAATGTCTAAAAAAAATTCTCTTCCTTTATCCTTTAATAGATGTCAATACCCTATTCCAAAACTCATTTTGACACAAGTAGAAAAGACGTTAGCAATAGCTGTAGAATTTGGATTTACACTTTTCAATTGCATTTTCTTGATAGGTTGTAAATTCTTATAAGAAAATCCATTTTGTGCATATCCTACAACCATAGAATTCCGTAAAACCACATTTCTTTTAGGAATTGTGTCAAATAATTCACTACCTTGTTTATGCTTCCTAATTTTGCATACATGTCTACAAAAAGAATTCCATCTTTAATATATTAGAAAAATGCTCCCTTACATTATGCCTTGATGGTATCTATACCTCATTCCAAAGCACCCATTTTCAACATAGGTAAGAGGATACTTATTTTTAGCATAAGTAAGAGGGTATTGGAAAAGGTTATAGAAAAACCTTTTTAACAAACCCATTTTGTGCATATTGTGCAATCATTGTAGTCCAAGATTGATCATTAACAAGTAAGCTAGATAGTTAGTATGGAGTATGGAGATAATATGTCAAAGCTCTTTACTTATGAGATAGTTAGTATATAATGGAAATTATTTTTTATTTTATTTTAGAAGCTTTGTCCAAACACTTGAAATTTTGTAATTTTTTTTATTTCTTAATTAATTGTCCTTTCTATTGTCACTTATATAGATATTGTGATATTTATAACACTTTAAATGTAGGTGCTAAAAGGAGTCTTAAATATATACAATTAGTTACTATAATATCTATGTGGTAATTTGTATTTCCTATATATATATATATAATTTTCACATTTACCAATGTACTCTTGAGCTTGTAAGTTAGTAAATAGTGTGATTAAAATTAGACTTTGTTGCTCATAATTTTTACATATTGATAGAAAAATGAAAAATTGTATAAATCAAATTAAATTTTTACTTTCCTTACAATCAAACATTTACTTTTATTAATTTAAAATAATCAAAGAATATTTTCTCTATTAACTATATTCCTACAATCAATCCACAAAAAAATTGCTAACATTTTCCAAAAAGCCAAAGCCAAATTATAGAAAAGATTCATTTTTTATTGCTTTGCACGATTTTCAAAAAGATTATCAAAGATTTTAGTATCCTTCCTTAAGCAAGGACTACCAATTTAAATACAATACTAATAGTAACATAAAATCCTTTAAACAGAGTTAATTTAGTTATGTGATTATAGAAGAATAAATTGTAATTGATATCATAATATCTTATAGACAATAAAATTATAAGGTATAGTTTCTTTTGGTGAATTTGATATGGACAAAATATGTATGAGAAAAAAAAATCCAATAAATTTAAATAATAGAATTAATATATACAAAATCTAAAGTAATTAAAAAAATAAAAATAAAACATTAAATATAACGTTTTATCTATGAAAACTTTTTCAAATAAAAAATTCAATACAATAACCTTCTTTTATTACAAAAAAAACTTTATAGTTCACAATATAATACTAAAGCTCTTCTTCAACCCTCAATCATACATAGATATTTATAGACACACCAAAAATAATTTTACAAATTACATGAATATATTAATATCCATACATATACTACCAAAAAGAAATTCAATTTTTTAATCTTTTCATTTATTAATGAAACCACATATATATCCGAAGTGTACAATATATATATATCTTGGCGTGTTGTGGTAGATTTGTTACATTCCTCTTATGCCTTTGGCATCAACTATACTCAAAATGGATTGATTCTGTTATCAATTGTGGAGAACATGGATCGATTCTGTTATCAATTATGGAGAACAAAATCCCTTTTATTGAAGACCGCACAATCTTTTTCTGCACTTAAATCAAAAGGTGTCCGCCAAAATAATCTTGGCTCACCATCTGACATCTCTCCTTATTTAACAAACCAATGAAAAGAATATTTACATAAAACATTATTAATATTTGAAATCTAAAGGAGGAAATCTGGCATTCAAAGAAACAATATTTTTATCATTGATAATTAGAAATCAATTTTAAGACTTTAATGTCTCTGGGAAGAAGATTCAGAGGGTTTCTTCTTCTTTACCCAGCGGAGTACTCTGAGAAATGGACGGGAGAGCAAGAATATATATAATATCTCCGATATGACATAACATATAGCCATAACGAAGGCCGCTGGGAATAGCAGTACAAACCAAATCTTGTATCTCTCTGGCCCAAAAATGAATTGTTTGGATTGAAAACTTATTACGAATATAGTAATGGGAACAAAGGACAGCATAACCCATACAATCACTGCTAACCATCCAGATGATTGGATGACCAGGTGTATGGCTGTTCCAAATGCTACCAACAGTGATATGAGTGCTGACCATAATAGATAAATACAGTATAGAGTCTCCACTGGATTTCTACTCACACCTGCAAGAATAGCTGATGCAATAGAAGTACAAAACGAGAATACATCGGAAATCAGAAACAATTTGAAGAGTAAAGCATCGATGAATACAGCTGTTGGTTTGCCTCCTGGATTTAAGTCCAGTCCTCCTGGTAAAGTGAAGGCTGCTGCGAAGGACACTGTGGCGATCAGCACTGCATTTATTGATATACCTTGGCCTTTGAACACTAGTTTAGTAGTTGCTTTCCTTATCCATCTTGCATCTTCTAGCATCTCTGGAGTCACCACAGCTCCATTTATTTGAAGCACTTCTTTGATCTACAGTAACAAAATTCTTTATCTGTGAGTGACTAAAACAATAAAACAGAGAAATTACCTAGCTGAGGACTTCCAGATTTTTCTATACAAATTGAAATCACTTACACTGCTGAAAAGTGTTGGATCTGTGTCAAAATTCCTCATTGCTATTTGCAATGCTGTGTGTCCGCTGTTGTCGCGGTGATTGAGGGATCTTTTCGACATTAAGGATAACAACATGTTTTTGAATTGGAATAATACAGCAAAATTGGATTCCTCAGAAATCCGCACCGCACTGATGACAGCTAAGTGGAGAGGTTTTCTGCCATTGCTGTCGACCAGTTCTCTACAGTCTCTGGCGTACTTTAATATAACCTCTACAAGATCATACTTTCCCTCTTTCACTGCTATGTGAAGCGGAGACTGTTTCTCCTTGTCCTCTCTGTAACACAAGGAATTGTCTTTTTGCAAAAGCAATTCTCCAATCTTTACCGTGAAATGGTAAGATGACAAACCGGCCTGAAAAGAAGAAAGTGGTGGAGATAAGGCAGCCATGTGCAGGGCCGTTCTTCCAAATTCGTCGGCTTGTTTCACCATTTCAGGCCTCTGTTCTACAAGCTTCATAGCTACACCTAAAACAATTAGGTCACACACTGTAAGCTAAGAAAGAGCTTCCTGGAAATATTAAATGTCACAGCTACTCCATTACAATGGATCTAATGCTATCTATGCATACAAATCCGTATATCATGATTTCTAAAATCATCTTCATTCTAAATGTGTTAATTTTCAGGTTCCGTAATCCTAAATTGGAAAACCTTGTAAAATTGGAAACATTAAGAGGGCTCGGTGAATAGGAGCGCAAGAATTACCTGTATGTCGGTGGAACACGGCAGAGTGGAGAGGTGTTCGGCCGTCGGATCTCTTCATGGCGGTGTCGGAAGTCATGAAAGGCAACAATTTCTCGACGATATTACAATGACCGCCCTCGCAAGCTGTAAAGAGGGCCGTTTCACCGGCATCATTTAACGCACCGACAAGACCGCCATCATGATCACGCTTCAGTAATACTTCCACAACCTTTTCATTTCCCCCCTTTGCGGCTTCGTGGAGAGCAGTATTCCCTTCCCAATTTACAGCGCTCAAAATATCACCAGCCTCTATATCTCGTTCGATTCGTCGAAGCAATTCTTGCACAATTTTGTCATGGCCATGGAAGGCTGCCAGGTGCACTGCAGTATTTCCATCTGAATTTTTTGCCCTAAGAAATCCGTACCCTGCTACCGGATTTCGATTAGCCACTTGTAGCAACTTTTCAATGAATCGGATATTACCACGAGAAACTGCTATATGTAATGCAGAATTCCCAAGAGGGGTAACCTCATGGAGAACATCAAGGTTAGCCCTGATCAACTGGTTAAGTGTATGCACGTTCCCCACCACAGAAGCCCTGTACAGCCGACTGTCCATTCCTTTAAAGAAAGTAGCAGTTTCATCTATAGATCTCAGGGAACTAGAGTCTAGGCTATTGCAATCAGTGGCCCATGGATTCTCTTCTTGCTTCTGAATTCTGGCTTCCATGGTTCCACCTTCTAAACTACCCTGCTTAGGTATAAAGGAATCGGCTTCACGTAAACAGTGTGTTCAGTAAAAGACTTTAATCCGTGATGGATGTTGCCATTAAGGAAAGAATCTCATATGAAGAAATAACTCCACCGCCAGCAGCTACTTATGTGCTTGATCTGGTAAAAACAGACGACACTCTGTCTTGCTCGTGATGCTATGCTATTCCCTGTGAGACCGATAAGGTATCAAGTGTTACCACTAACTTTGTTGTAGTGTGGTTGGAAGGAATCAAATAATATACAGAGACAAAATTAAATATTTTTTAATGTTTTCTGATTATTTTAGTATTGTTTCCTATGATATGGAAAGAGTTGATAATGTTAAATTAGTATAGAAATATATTTTGTTTTAACTGACAGTCAACGAAAAGTTCAGAATGTTATTGCTTCGGGAAAAAAATATTCTGGATTACATTAGTAGAGTACATAAATAAATAATATTGAGAAATGAAAATGGAACAGATATTTTCTTATATTTTTTATATTATAGTGTAAATTGATCACTAAATTTATATAAATAAAATAGAGGAAAATTAAATATAATAAATTTAGATTTAAAACTAGAAAGCAAATACTAAATATATTTAAGGGGAATAAAATGATTTTATATTACTTTATTCTCTTTTGATCTAAGTAAAATGTTAAAATCTAGTTGATATGAAATCAAATCTATTTAAATTATTATTCTTATTTTGTTGAAACAAAGATAATAATAATGAAGGTAGTTGTTTCTTTTTCTTTTGACTTTTTCTATTTTTTCACTTGTGTTAAATAGATGTCTTTTTGTTTGGTAAAAAGTATGCATTCAATAGAAAATAAAAAGTAAATAATTAAATAAAATATCACAATATATATATGTGTAAAAGCTTGTTTTGATAGTTATATTTGTGCAAAATTGTAGGTCATTGTGATTTCATTTGATTGTGGAAAATGTGGCCCAAATCAATAATTTTATCTAATAGAAGGTGAACATGTGGATGTCATTCACCTTGTAAATTCTAGGCAAGTTATAATAGTTTATTATGTCTATAAGGAGCATGGAGGGGGGAGATTTGAATACCTCTTTATGTGGTAGGAAAATTATTTATTAATGGCATTAAAGTCAAGAATTATTTTAGGTAAAAGTACGAAGTTGTGTCACACTTTCAACAACTAATAAGTGAATTTAAGTATTTCTAATCAAAAACAACATTTATTTGATCAAACATATAATCGATTCCTTGTAGCTAATTAGATATGGACACAATTTTTTCCAAATAAAATTATTCAGCACCACTTTGAAGCCAATTTACCAAAAAAAAAAAATTATTCAAAAAAATTGATGTTCTAGTAATTACTACTTATGTAAATAACATTTTTTTTTTAAATATAAAAATACCCTTTTGTAGACTATAAGTGTAGTTTTCACACACCCCACACACATATTTTTGATATTTTTGATAAGCACTATCTTTATGGGGAATCTGTATTAAATTTGATGGTCAGATGACCGTATTTAGAGATTTTGCCATAGAATACAATCAAAATTTTAAGAAGATTGTATCAGATGAAAGGAGATATTTTGGATAGATTGTCAAAATTTATATAGAATTATAATGATATATATTTATATATAATTTTACTTACACTAAGGTATATCATAATGTTTTAAGGCACCTTTGAATAGATAACCGTCATTAAAAAATTTTTTTGACAAGCAAGGTCGACCATCAAATTTAAGCCCTCATGGGATAGCTCCCTATATTAAAACTTCGAAAATACGGAATACAACAAAATTCCTCCTTATGAGGTTACAATATCCTGCTACCTAAAACGTAGCCAGGAACGGGCCAAAACTGCCTACTACTATAGCTTTATACTTTACAAAAAGACCATACAGTACTTAGTGATATAGATATGCAATTTTCTTCCCTACTTCCACAGCTCTACCAACAGCAACATCCGACTGTAATCCTTCGTTGCCCTCCATAAAGCTCTTAAGATTATATTCTTCGCAGCCACCAAGTCTGCAGAGGCGGATACTCAAAGACCAAATGTGGCCATAAATCATTCACCATTCCCTAAAATCAGCCTTATCTTGCATGCCTCTGAAACAATTTTGACAGTCATACCACGTCAAAGGACAGAGGAACCCGTCCTCGTCAATGCATAGCCAACCCCAACTCTGTCTTTCGACTTACCTTTTTCTTTGTTAACAATTTCCAATAACTCAGCCTAATTTGAAATGTCTTCGAAAAAAATTCCATTTCCGCATTAACCCCTCGATTAGCAAGGTTGTCTGCAGCCATAGTGGCTTCCCTGTAAACGTGAGCCAGTGTGAAATTTCCCAATTTCCTTAAGTTTTCTTTTATGTTAACTTTCTCCATGAGTTTCCAATTCGGGGTTTTGCCATTTTTTAGTGCATTGATTACAATTTGAGAGTCTCCTTCGATATCGACATCATTCAAGCCTTTTTTGATACACATATTAACTCTTTCTAAAGCCCACATCTCTGCCTCGTTATTTGTCGTTGTTCCAATTGTACCATATAGAGTCCATATGCATTCTCCTTTATCATTCCTCAGAATACACCCATACCCTGTCTTCCCAGTATTGCCTTTAGATGCCTCTTAAGCTTGAATCTACCTTGTGTTGGCTTGTTCCAGACAACTCCATACCTTTTGACATTTTTGCTCACGATGTTGATATTCGATGCTTTCAAACCCATCCAATTGGCCAAGATCCAGTTATCCCAACCACTAATAGAGTTCACTTTTCTGTCAACTATCTTCACATTTGCAGTTTCAATTATCTTGTTCTTTATTTTGTCAATGATCTGCTCGACCGAACACATCTTTCCATTGAAGATTCTCCTGTTTGTTGTAATGTCCCTCTCAAGCCTCGATCTTTTCGGATCGTTGGCCTACCTCGAGACCAGAGGCTATCTAAGGTAAAATTAGGTTTCTTTTATGAAGGTTTTCGAGAGCTTCAAATCTGTATGTTCTTCTTGGCATTCGAGATTTTCAGGAATTTACTATTTTTAGTAAATTCTATTTCGGGCAGTGAACCTGTTGGTCTTAGCACAGTTGACTTTCCTCTTCAGCTGACTCAATTGGCTTATTCAGTTTCTAGCTTCGGAATGCAGTTTCAGAGAGATAAGTTCATTTTACTTAAATAACATTATATTTTAATGTTATTTTACCACCTTGGCCTAGTCTATTAACTTAATGTTATTTTAAAAGGTGGACTTGAAGGGTGGTGCCATCATTGAATTAATATTGCATTTATTAAGGTTGATTTAAGAGCCTTAAGTGGGACGCCATTTCCAAAGCTATGAATTTAATTAAAAAGTCAAATTGAAGAAAGGGACGCCATCTCTTGGGATTAGGGTTTGACTCTGGAATGAAGGTTAGGGTTTCGAGGAGGTCAACGGAAAATTATAAAAGGAAGCCTTTGGTTCTCATTTCAACATCTTTGGTCTACAGTATTGTTACTCTGCCGGAATGGTATTGGATTGCTTCGAGGAATGAAGGCCTCCTAGCTCGGGCATTGCTTCTTGCTTGCAACACAACAACTAGTGATGAATTAGTGTAGTTGTGAGTTTGCATTGGAAATTGTGCATTGTAATCAGCTTGTAGCTTTCTAGTTTCAGATTTATGCATGTTAGAGAATTCTGGAAATTGCATTTTAATACAGCAGATTGTCTTTTTCATTCATATGTCAGAAAATACAAAAAATATTCTTCTGGGTATTGTCTAGATACAACTGTCTGTGAAGGGCGAACTAGTTTCTAGAGTTTTAGATTTTTTATATCAGCCTTCAATTTTTAAAGTAAAATCGCCCTCTTGCTGGGTTGTACTATTCTGTTTTGTCTTGGTTTGCGTGCAAAAATTAAATAGAGATCTTTGATCAGCTTTCAGTGTCCTGTCTTGGTCGCCATCCTATTAGGTTCATTTTGCATTTCGTTTGGAGAAACTTGGTTAAGTTTTGAGCAAGTTGTGAGTGGATTTGTGAAGTGCAGGGCTGCTGTTCATGCACATGAAGATCCGGACTGTCAAAAATCAGATTATCAGGTTGGCCTTAATATTGCAGTTTCTAATTTAATCTTCCTTATTCATTGAACCGAATTCTATAAATGTTGATTTGTATTGAAAGCAAGGCATTGTCTAACATATTGTAAGCCGGCAGTAGTACTGACAGCAGTTATAATCTTGCTCTTTCAATTTGTAATGCTCAATTCTACTTCCAGTATTTGCTAGTGTATTTACTTTATCTCCGCCCTATGGTAACTACTTTCCCACTCCAGGTTAGAAAGCACATTCTGGGTGTTGAGTACTTTCAGCATTACAGTTATTTCTTTCAAGCATTGTAATTTGTAACACTCCGCCATATGGTCGCCTCAACTCCATACTGGATTGGGTAGCACATACTTGGTGTCGAGTTCGCTTTTAGTACTTAGTGTAGAAAGATCCTCTGACCATATGCTCGCCATCATCGGCGCCATTCTTGGTTAGAGTTCTTGCATAAGCAGTTTGATTAAGATCCTCTGACCAATGCTCACACCTTGCCCACATTGGGATCCTGGTGTACACTCTAGTTAGAGTTGCTTCAGCACCGTTTTGGTTTAGCTGCTAACCTTAACGGGTGCATTGGTTGTAATTTTTAATTTGAAAA
>VDFB02158499.1:0-79063 GCA_007258455.2 Sequoia sempervirens | reverse complement strand
CCCCTCTTTCTATCCCTCTATTAGGTCACTCCCTCCCACATCCTCTCCCTCTCTCTCCAACTCCCTCCCTCTCACACTCCCTCTCACTACCTATCTCTCAAGTCTCTCCCTCTCACCCGCCCCCCCTCACACTTTCAAGTATCTCCCTTTGGCACCCTACCTACAAAAAACTCTCTTTCTCTTCATGTCTCTCTCTCTCTCCCCCTCTCTCTCTCCCTTTCTCTCAATTCTCTCTCTCCCACTGCCCCCCTCTCTCTCTCACTCCCTTTATCCTTCCTACCCTACCTAGCTAAGTCCCACTCAATCTAACCCCTTCTCTCCCACTCCCTCTCTCTTAAAATTTCACTTCCACCCCCTCTCCTACCCTACCTAGACATTTCGAGATCTCTCTCTCTCTCTCTCTTAAAATTCTCCCTCCCTCTAAATAGATACATAAATAGATACATAAATACATACATACAAGCATAATACATATGTACATACAATCCTACATACATGCGTAGATACAATCTTACATACAATAAATATGCATTGATACATACATGCATACATACATACATACATACATACATACATACATACAAGCATACAAACATACAAATATCTCTTTTTTGGAAAAAAACAGTGTTTGGTGTTTTTTTCGTTATAAATTAACCATTCATCAAAATTTCAAATAAATTACATTTTTAGAAAGGAGAATCCATTCTACAATTTTTATTTTTATTTTTAAATTCAATTGGTTTCTGATGGGCAAGGTCGTTGATGTCACAACTTGCATCATTTAATTAATTCTTTTATCGAACTGGGTGTGTCTCAGAGCAATATGCGATAAGGATAGGTATCGTTTTGCCTACTTCAAGAGCTTTCAGGAGCTCTTGGGAGCTCTTTAGGAGCTAAACTGTAGCGATTGATTCCTAATATTTAAATCTATTTTAGCTTCTAATTTAAAATCCCGTTGACTTAATTCTGACTTTATTGACTTCGATTTAGACCAATTCATGGAGACAATTAATGATTACTTTAATTCCTAATCTAAAACATGGAATTCCAAATTAATTCTATTTTTCTTCAAAAGAAATCCATAACTTAATTGCTAGAAATTAAATGCTAATTTAAGAGCAGGAATGAATTGCAGGAAAATGACGATTATTCTAAAAATCATAAAGACTAATCTCCATGAATAGATTCTAAACAGACTTCAACTCCATCTTTGCATAAATTCCTAACATTGATTTAATGAAGCTTAACAAACAAACATCAATTTTAACCGATTCAAACAACATCTAAACCTAATTTATATAAGAGACCTGTTAACAATTCTAATGGTTCAATTCAACATTTCTAATAAAAAAATCTAACTATTCTAACAATTCGATCTTAACAATAATAAACTGAAACTTCCAAAAGTAATTGTAAATATAAGTAATTATCCGATTTTAACATTTACCAAGGTAGAAGATGATTTCAATGATTGAACAATTCAAAATTAGTTTCTACTATAGATTTAATATTAATGAATCAGAAAATAACAACACTTAACAAAAATACCATAAGATCATTCCAAAGGTTGAGTGGGCCCTGCTCTTCCTCAGGTAAGATCCTTTAACACAGTGAATTGATTAACTTCTTGCTTCCCTTCTCATTGATCAAAAGTAGAACACAAAACAAAGTATTGCTTGTGATTACAAAAATTCTGATTGCAAATTATCTAACTGCTAACTAAGACCAAAATATGGATATTTATAAAATATCCTTATTAGCTTCTAACATGGCGTTAACTACCAAAACTTAAGGCGACCAACTACAAATTAAAAAATGAAACTAAAAATAGAATTGAAGTGGACTAAGGAGGAATATGCCAGAACTATGCCAGATTGGAACTGGAAGTAAAAGTTCCTCAACCGACTATGAAGAAGTCGATTCAGACTTTGAGTGACTCATCATCTAGCAGGGCCTATCTATGGCGTAGTCATTCCTCATGATTAAATAGAGAGTTTAAATATCTCATCAACCTTTAAGATACCTTGTTAAAAACCCTTATGAAAACGACAACAATCATGGTAATAAAGATTAATGCAGCATAATTATCTCATCCAAATTCATCATAAAGCTACTCATTTAACATAAGCTATCACTTCTAAAATATTCGCTAATTTAGTTAAACATAAAGTAAAATAAGCAAATATGTTAATCTATTGTCTATTGCCAGTCATGTCAATTAACAATAACAACAAGTCTTTTTAAACATAAAAAGTCTTAAATGAAAGTATTTTATATCTCCCTTCAGTTTCCAAAATTTGTAGGGGTAGCACAACCAAAATTCTATTTTTCAGGAAGTGTCCACTTTGAAAATTAGTAAAAAATAAAATATTGATTAAAAAATTATCAGAAAAATCATGCATTAAATACATACTATTAGCTAACTTCTGACCATAGCGATTTTAAAAACACTAAAAAAAAGTTCACCGTACTAGGGTCGTACAAGAATTGCTATGTTATGTTTTTCTGACAAAAGAAACACCAATTTGTGTGCGTCCATTGTTTGAAACCCTCAATCTCAACCATTTTAAAAATAAATTAGTAGCTTAGAAAGTAGACTCAGAGCACTTTGATCCTTCTTTTTGTTCCATCTCAAAATTTTGAGTGTAACTATCCTCAATTTCATGTCCAAGGTCAGTATTTCCTGATTTCAAAAAAAAAAGTGGCCACTTAAGCCCCTTTTTTGGGAACCATCTTGGTGCACACCCCTATCTTCTGCTTCATGGCACATTTTGTGTTGAAGAAGATTATTTCCAATTTGTCTTTGTTTAGAATCTGGCCCAACACTACTGTGTATGCAACTAGGGCATTGTTAATTACCTCTGCTTCTTTAACTGTTGCCTCACCAAAAAGCATCGTTTCATCGATGAACTGGGAATGAGTAATAGGATCAAGGTCTTCTGTCAATGTTATTACTTTCCATATTTTGTTATCACTTAACCTCTTAAAGTGTCAGATCATAGCCTTAGCCATTATTACAAACAAGAAGGGCACCAATGGGTCCCCTTGACAAAGACCGTTAGTAGCATTGAAAAACCCACACATTGAACCATTCACCAATATTGAAAAGCTTGGAGAGGAAATGCAAAAGTATATCATTTCAAGCCAGTGGGCAGAAAAACCAAACCTAGACATCACATCCATTAGGAAGTCCCATCGAACTCTGTCACAGGCTTTACTGACATCCAACTTGATCACCATGCTTTTCATACGCTTAGACGTGATGGAGTGAATAGTTTCCACTAAAGTGATTATGTTGTCAATTATTTCTCTGCCAGGCGTGAATCTATTATGCTCCTCAGAGATAACCAATCCCATGACCTTTTTTAATCTACATGCTAGAACTTTCGCCAATATTTTATAAATTGTATTGCATAGTGCTATTGGCCTGTAGTCCGCAAAAGTATGGAAATCCGATCTCTTAGGGATTGGGGCAATAACCGTATTGTTAATGTCTTTGAATTTTTTTTGTTTGAAGCGGAAATCCTCCAACAATACATGTATTTCCTTGCTCATGAAATGCCAATAGTTCTAAAAAAATTTAGCGGTGAAGTCGTTTGGCCTCAGAGCCTTGTTAGGGTTAAGCCCAAAAATACCTGCTTTGACCTCCTCCAAAGTGAATGGAGAGCAGAGCATTTTTTTTTTGCTACCCCAATACACTGTGGAATGCATGATAGAAGCTCCATAGTGCCCTCGACATTTGTAGTCATGCCACCACCAAGCAGGCCACAAAAGAATTTTATTGCTTCATTTTCGATGTCCTCCCTGCAAAGGGCTATGGTCCCGTCACCACACACTATTTTTTCAATCATATTCTTGCTCCTTCTGGCCCTAATCGAATTGTGGAAGAATTTGGTGTTGCAGTCACCTGCTTGTAGCCACATCTCCCTTGCCTTATTGTGCCAATATATCTCTTCTCTAGCAAGAAGTTCAGTATGTCTTTCCTTTAGGTCCTTTTCACTGTGAAATTCAATCTCTGACATCCCATTGGTGATGATATATTCGTTTAGGACCTCTAGATCATTTTCCACCTGCTCTTTTTCTTTGAAGATGTCACCAAATATCGTCTTGTTCCACCACCGTAGCTTGTTTTTCAAAATTTCCAATATTTTTGAGAATCGATAGCTAATCGTGCCTTCAATCCTTATATCCTTCACCCACTAGCTTTCAAGAGTTTTTTCCAAATCCGGTCTTCTCCACCACATAGATTTGAATTTGAAGTATACTTTGACAAGCTTTTCACTCAGATTCAGATCTAATAGAATAGGATAATGATCAGACACTGATATAGGAAAAATATGAGAGTCCAATCTATAATCCTGACTGAGCCAGCCTTCACCAATCAGGAATCTATCCAGGAACTCTGAAATGTTTGTGAATACCAATCTTCGATTTTTCCATGTAAATTGTCCATCCTTTGGGATACAATCAACAAAAACCATAGTGCTCATGAAATCTCTAAAGTCCCACATAGCTTTTGTCTCTTTGTTGATACCTTTGCTTTTATCTTTTATGTCCAGGATGACATTAAAGTCACCACCCAACACTATCATCTTTCCATCTATATTGGTGTCCTTTGCTTTAATGTAGTTTCACACCTTCAATATTTCCTTTGTCTTCACCAGCCCATAAATGTTGAAAACTAGAAAAGATACATTTGTTTGTCTATTTCTCACCTCGTGCAACATCCAACATGAGCTTGCATCCAAAATTTTACACTCTAGATCCAGGTAGACCCCCAGACAAACCAACAACATCATAGAAAAAACCATCCCACTTCCTACAATATTTAATGAATGTATTGCCTTCCACAACACCGAATTTCATTTCTTGCAAAAGGACTATATCCGTAGAAATTTTCTCTAAATGGCACTTTACCAAGCGTCACTTGTTAGGGGCGTTTAAGCCCCTGAAATTCCATGTTAGGCATTTCATTGTCCCCCAAGGGAGACCTTGGCTCCCTTGGAAATCAATTTTTTTTTATACTCACTAGGCCTTTCTCTTCGGCCCCCTCCCTTTTCTGCTTGAGAGTCTTCCTACCTTTCCCCTTCTTTGCTCTGGGCCTCACCTTGGTGGCAGTTTGATACAAGTGCCTGTGATCTAATAGATCCAATTCATCACCTTTGAATTCATCTTTGAGCAAGTCATCTTGGGGCATCTCCCCCACTCCAATCGCCTCTAGAACTATCGCCTTAGAAGCATCCTGCATGATCAAATCTAAATCCCACAAGACTTTATTAACCTCAGCCATTGGAGCGGAAAAGCCAACCACATCCATTGTCGAATGGGATAGACACAGGGGAGCCACCACCGAAGCAACATGTGTATCTACCATCCCTCGAATATCTTCTTTTTTCGTCATGATGTGGAGAGAGTTGGCCGGAAATTGACAGTCCGATGAGTTTGTCTTAATTACACCCAAACTGCAACCAACAACAGTCAGGGCAAGAGTTTCCAACTCCCTTGTCTTTGGCTTCTAGACCTTCTTTACTTTCGGAAATCTGCAACAAGTGCTTTCCATATGTTTCTGACTACCACAACGAAGACAAAAGGCTCTATCTTCCTCCACTTCCACCGACACCACCCTCATTCGATCTCCATTGGTCAAGTGTAGTTCCTTCAAGATTTTAGAAATTTCCACAAGTTGTAATCTTACATACAGATAAGAGTCACCTTCTACGATGTTGTTATCTATATCTATGAATGTGTTGAGTGCTCTCCTGATTTTCTCTATGCACTCTTCTACCCAAAATTCCAAATGTAAATTATATATTCGAATCCATACATGCTTCTCATATGGTTCAATATTTATAGGGTCAAATTTGGGCCTCCACATCTACATATATATTTTCAAATCATTCATTTTCCACAGCCCTCCCTATGCGACTTCCTCCCGATAACTTTTGGAGGTGAAAATGGTGATAAAGAATCCTTTGGGCATGAATTTCACAATCGCCGCCTTCCTCCAGTTTTCTGCCACCCAAGAGTTGATAGACTTCTTATCAAAGTGAGGGACAATGACCCGACAGATAATCACAAGCTCCCCAAGCATGGCCACATCGTTCCTTGCCTCTTCAGTGAGATCGATTTTATTTTTTCCCTCCTCCATGCCATCCTGGCGGATTGATCCCTAAGAAAATTCGTCGGGCTTCTTTTCGTGGCCATTCTCGACTTATGAATAATTTCACTTTTTTCGCTCTACTCTCACCATGTTTTTTATAAATGGTACCTTTGATTAATATTTAATTTATTAGCTAATTAATTAATTAATTAATTATTAGGCTAATTTCACTTTATGCACTTAATTTGAACTTAGGGGTGTTTTTATTTTATTTTATTGGATTGAACTATTATTAGATCATTATGTCTCATGACATAGGATGTCGACACTTGCCATGATCTAATCCATTTCTCATTTAGGATTTCCTCTTATAAACATTCTCCTTATTTTTATTATTCAATTTTGTAAGTTTTTTTTTTGATGAAATAACAAATCATTGTTTGCAACTCTTGTGTATGGAAGGTGTTCTTATTTGTTGTCTGATCCTTATTTGTGTGTGTTTCACAATTTTAACAATAAGAATGTTCATAACATAACTGTCCATAAATTTATCAACTCAATGATCATAAAATTAACATAAAGTGGTATAATAAGCAGTCTATGAAGGATGGGACTCATATTAAATTAAGGAGTTTTAAAAGGGAAAACAAAATCATCATCTTATAAATTATGAGAATAGAACTATTGATATATTATTTAAGGAGATTAATTAAATTTGAATAAAACTAGGTATTAGATGAATTTAGGTAAACAATTATTGGTCATGATAACCAAATACTTTTGAATGTTCCCCTTTATGGGTAGTAGTCACAGAGGAACAATTTGAGAAATAAAACCTTAGAAAGGGATAAGTACCCACATAAACAATTAAAATCAAACATAGAGTAAAAAATAGAACTGCATATATATTACACATTGATCCCATTTGGAAATGTTGTGTGTAGGTAGTTTAGTAAATAGACGAGGTTCTTGACATGCAAGTGTTTGGAATTGAGGTTTGGGGAGTATTCAAGAAATATTATAACAAATTAAATGATAATATTAGATTAATTATTCAAGAAACCCACTCAATTAAGGGTGAAATTTCTAAGATAAATATCAAGATAAAATAGATTTTGTGTGCTTGGAAGAATATTAGATGGATTGCTTGATTCCTCGAGACTTTAGGCCAAATTTTGATGTGATTTTCAAGTCTTTATTTATATATATTATACTCCTAAAAATGACAAAATTGGTACACTTCCAATAGGGGAGCCTAGTCTTTAGAGAGTGACTCAGAACCTAGATGGTCCTGATGAGTTGAAGTCTTTGGCTAGAGAAAATACCTATCCTTTATGGAGAGGTGCCTATCTTGGATGGATATATAAATAAATTTCCTATATAGACATATGCCTAACCTATATGGTTGGATGCTTATCCCAAATTAAACAAATTCTTAACCCATATGGATATAAATACTCG
This sequence comes from Sequoia sempervirens, assembly GCA_007258455.2. Classification (NCBI taxonomy): domain Eukaryota; kingdom Viridiplantae; phylum Streptophyta; class Pinopsida; order Cupressales; family Cupressaceae; genus Sequoia; species Sequoia sempervirens. The sequence goes on along the minus strand of VDFB02158499.1, from coordinate 71,502 downwards.
AGTATACAAATAAATGAACACTTAATAAGTTAAAATAACAAGCAAACAAAAATAGTGGTATTTTTTAGGTATTATAGTTGGATTATTATAATTTTGATATTTCCAAAGAAAAGAAAGATCTCAAATACACTAGCTTAAATAAATTCTAAATTTTTTATGTATGTTATAACGTCTCCATTAGAATTGATATCAAATTGGCCAACTATTTGGTTGCTTGGTTACCTTCTCCAAAGTACTACAAATAGTGTTGGTTATGGAGCTTGATCTTATTAGTTAATATTTATAGAATGGGGTGTATGGGGTACCCCCCATGGGGTCCGAGGGTTGCACGCCCCGATAGAGGTTTGGGGGCAACACCTCCAAAATCCGTATTTTATATATATTTATTCATTGTGAATTTGGATCATTCATTATTAGATCACAAATTAGATTGTAGAGATTATATTGGCTTTTCTTTCCTAGAAGTCAACTCCTCTTTTATGTGAGGGCATTGTATTACTTTGGTAGATTGTATTGTATGTATTGTGAGGATAGTGTGACAAAGAGAAAAGGAAGTTACAATAGATATGTTGTAGGTTGTGTCCCTTCATTTTGTTGGATGAAATAAAGGACTATTTGTTTCTTCATGGACGTAGCCCATATTCAGTGAACCACATATATTTGTGTCTCTATGTTTTTGTATTATTTTATATTTTATCTCTACATTCATCTATTGCATATTTCTTTGTGATCATAGTCCTAACACATAGAAAATCCCATCAAAGGAAAACTTACTCAATAAGGCCTCTTCAATTAAATTGAGTTGTTGATCCTCAAATCTTATTGTGGTAATTAGATTAATAAAAATTTAGAATTATTGCCTATAATAATGTTCCATAGTCACTACTTAGAACCAACTAAATTCTAGTGGCTAACCTTTATCCTTCTACAACATTGTTTTTATTTGTTCTTTTTTTATTTATTTTTTGAAAAGATATTAAAAATAAATCACTCTTCTTATTGCATCATAAAGGATGTAGTCTGACACTTGATAATCTTGGGTTTCCTTTTAAGGTCACATTAGTTAAGGTTTGAGCTAATCATCTTGACCAATAATCTAATTAACTCCCACTCACCACAAATTGTACCTCGTAGTGAGCACATATAAACATAATTTGACCTTTGATTAGTATTGTTGTATCTAATGACCCCTTTCACTAAGTCCTTTCTCTTTCCATGGTGCATGATTTCTTTGACTTATTGGTAGATTTTTCCCTTTCTAAACTATATTATTTGTTCAAATGCAACATGATCTTTGTTGGGCTCCTTGGGTCATTCAAGCCCCATACTTGGACCTTATCTTTATAAGTGTCAACATATAGTAATATCTAAAATTAAAATCTAAACTTATATGTTATGGGTCCACTAGACTTTTATTATGCATTTTAATTCTTTCTACATAGTTCATACTGAGTGTCAAGTATAAGCATAGTGAAATAGAAAGTATAATATTGTAGGTGGAATTTTAAAACTATATCCCATTTTTATAAAGGAAATTTCTAGCACAAATATATTTTTTCAAATTGGAGCTCTTAAAAGTGATATACATGTGTATGTTAAAAAATTTAAAATGATACAAACTAATTAAATGAGGAAATTTTAGTGTAGTTCATGTTTCTAATTTTTAATTTTTTTAAAATCAATTGAAAATATCTTTTTTATAAATTGAAGAGAATATTTAGATTCAAATTTTTTTTTTAAAAATGGTGGATGGAATTTGGGATTCCACTTTTAATATAGTAAATTTATTTATTTAATGGTGAAAGATTTTTGGCTAAAACCCTTTGTGTCATGTAGGTCCACATAGTTTATGGGAAACCATTTCACTTGGGAAACCTTTCAAATGAAACCATTTTTCTCAAAAATCTTATGTTGGCCAAAAGTGGGACACAACTCTATATTTTCACCTTGTCAACTTATTCCCAAAGTCCAGTGAGTTATATAGGTCTAGTATATAAACTATGATCTAATACCAATCTAATAACCACCCTTGATAACTACTATTTTTTCATCATAATGATTACAGTTTCATTGCAAAGTGTGACACATCACATATTTTGGAAATTTATATTCTTCATACGACCTAAATAAAATAACCAACGACTTGATATGTCATAGTCATTGACCTTTCTATTGAGGATGGTCCACTTTAAATTATGGCACCAGTGATTCATATACTTAAAGATTTATTTCAATTTAGAAATGTTATCCTAAAACTTATTAAACCTTGTAATGGAAACAACTCTCTACCACTACTTCCAATCATGCACTATATAGGACAATATCCCTATATCAGAATATATCCATACCCCTAGACATACTCTTAGGGGCTTCATTTCAAATGGTCCTACCAATATATCAGTTTTAATCAATTAGAGGGTTTTTAGTTTATGCCATAAAATTTCACCTCTTTCATTTAGAATGGATTCAAAGTAAACATCCCCACCAAGTAAGGTTAACAAGACAAGTTAACAAATAATTATTGTTTACATCTCAAGGACTTTGTTTAAAAGAGACTATGCAAACCATGCCCAAAAGATAACTTTCCAATAACATGCAACAATTTTAATTTTGTGGGAGGACTCCCAATACTTATAATAAAAAATATGCCCACTTAATTGGTTGTTCAATAAATATATTTACCAACCCAAATCATGGAATGGCTTAAGTATTAAAGATTAAGGTATGATGGCGATAAAATTGTTGAAATTGAATATGATCAACCGAATATTATAAGAAAATTACCTACCATTCACTATCTTCTATTCAAGATGTATAAGCTTGATGATTTAATCTTACCATGATTGTAATTATAAGCTTTTAATATCTTAGACACTTCTATAACTAATACTTTATCTACTCAATCCTCACTAAGTTATAATATAACTATGCCATATGATTTGTATTCATTTTGCATGACATAATCTCATGGTAAAATACAACAATCAACAATTGACTATTAATATCAAGCTCAAAAGATATTTTCTAATCATAGTGAACAACTAGCCAAAATGAAAGTCTAATGTACTCTCCTACAATTAATGGGAATAGCTATGTGTTTGGTGTAATGTAGAAATAGAAATAAAAATTATATCTCAACCAAATATAATAGGGACAATGATTTAAAATCACTTCACTCCACTATCCATCATAGTAATATGTGAACTAAATGCAAAGAACCCAAGTTTCCCATATGGGGGCTAAGGGTTACTTAGTACATAAAATTTCCTAAAAAAATATATCATTACCTTCCAATAGTTGTATGCTAGGTAATTTGGCACACACATTCCTACCATATTCTTGAGTATTGAAAACCCTAGCTAATTTTTTAAGGTTCCCAAAGCTATATCTATCAATTACAAATAGAACTCATATGCCAAGATCAAGTAATATGCGTTGAGTATTAGGTTCAATCACCACCTAATAACTCCTTACCATAGATATGAATTCAACATATTCTAACATGTCATTTGTTACTATTTTATTAGTGTGGTAGTAGAATCAATAGGTAATAAGGATCTAAACATTTACTGTATGTTATTTCCATTCTAACAAATTTTCAACCAAATATCGCACGACTTAGAATATGTTTCCTTAGGGAATTTTTTATAATCTTTAATATTATAAAATCGACAAAGGGTACAAGGATTATCATTATGTAGTGTGTGGTGATCTACCACAAATTGTTATCATGCATATCATATAACACCATATCCAATATTGAGCTTAGCAATAGTCCTTGCTTGAGTACAATTTTTTTGTCAATGTTATAAAACTAAAAAATCACATACTTAGAAGAAAAACTCATCACACAAATCTAAATAGTCATTTATCATTCTTTCATATAGCCAAGAGAAAAAGAAAATTGAACAAGAATGTTAAAATTCCATTTGAATTTGTATACACCCACCACCACCACTCATGATCGTTGATTGCTAGTTGAAAAGAGGTCAAGGAAATATTAACGAAGGGTCAACTCAAAGGTTAAGGGGTGAAAAAAATTGGAGAGGAAGGTGTATATTCTAGGTATTAGTCAATAACATCACTTTCAAACTACCCTAAGCCCAACCTAGGTGTTGATGTGTTTTTTATGCACTTCTCAACACGTGTAGTGTGTAGGTGCACTACCTCTCCTGAAAGACAATCTTCCACAATCAGATTGCATAACACTATCCCAAGGTCTCTAATGTTAGGTCTTGACAGTGCTTGGAATATCTCAGTTGTTTGATATAATTTTTTGGAATCACAAGGCAGACTTACAGATGAGTTACAAAGCATGGGAAGTTGGGTCTTGAAATGGAATTCCTAGGATGGAGAAGTTGTTGTGCATTTGCTGTAGGTTCAAACAACAGTTTTGAACTCCATTTTTATCATTGGATTTAGCTTTACAATGTGCAATGAACCTTAGCATAGGTCACTCATCAAGAAAAAGGAAAAAGGGGGCAGGGAAGAGAGATGGTTCCCGGATCTGCAACTAACTGTGAACAGTGATAATGGAGTTCCTGCAATGGACAGCTTCTTGGAAACAATATTCCACTTAACCAGAAATATCACAGTCTCATGGAACTTGTGCTATTTTCTAAGGTCTGTGAATATTTCATCTTTCATTCACCATGTGCATGCATGAACAAAGATGAAAGTGTGGAGCAGCTTTGACTTTAAGCCCAGACTAACTTTACACAACTATCTACCATCAACAAATAGCAAAAAGTATGGACTAAGAAGGCATCTACACAGCAGGAATTCCCACAACCACAGAACAACATTTCTAAAATCTATCAAAGCAATAATACAACTAATTAGAACAACAATACGAATCTAAGTAAAGCATCTAACAATGGAGGTTGAATCAAGTAACATGTGAGAAATTCAGAAAATGCACCAAGTCAATGTATTTTCATTATAAATTTCTACAGCATGTCTTTACAACAACTCAACTCTCTTTGCAAATGAGAGGAGAGCCCTATTTATAGTGCCCCAAAAGTCAAATGAATGGCCAAGATTAATTCTCATTGTGTGGCCAAGATTCATTACAAAATAGGGTTTCACCAACCCTCAGTAAATTACAATTTAAAATTATATTTTGTCCCTTTCCCTATTTTTTCCTCTAGTGACGGTACTGTAGCATTTTGTCTTTTTGTTGACTGTTGTTTACTGTAGCTACTCTTTGGGGAGCTCTTTATCATCAATAGGGCTGTCCTCCTGCTTGTTCGATGCAGTATATTCCATGAACTTCAAGATGATTGGCTAGAGTTTTTCCACCTCAATAATCTCAAATCGCAGTGTTTGGTAGCTCCATTATTTTGCATTATCTTCTAGCTTCTTCCAGTCCTCATCGTACTTTATGCACTGATCCCTGAATAGTTCTAATTGATCGAAGGCACGGGAAGTGAAACTCATGAACTCCACTGTTATTTCACTAGACATCCCGTCCTCCATCCTCTTCTGGAAGTAAGGTTTCACTTTTTTTGGATCCATTTGTACTGCGGGCATATCATATTCCGTCATCAATTTGAGATAACGAGCGCAGTCCGCCCTAATCTCCTTGATCCATTCTATGTCCAGATCCACTTTTCTCATTATTTGCTCTGACCTTTCCTTCCTATTATCAAAGTCCCGCTGCCACACATCCATTAACCAGTGACCATCCTTGTTAAACGCAAGCTCCTTTTCCCATGTGGCTTTTGGAAGCTGAAGGATAGCTTCAATCTTTGGAAAGGTCGATTCGTATGTCGCAGGGAAATTAGTGCAGAGCTTCCTTGTGCTTTCTAGAGATTACTGCAAATCCAAGAACTTGTTGGCTATCCGAACAACCCGACTAATCCCCATGTTCCCGACATACAAGACCTGTCAGAACCAGCTCTCCGTAGTCCTTTCCAAGTTCTTCCTTCTCTCCATCTTATCGATTTGTTCCTTAGACAGCAGTTGGGGTGGGGTTGTGGACGTGGTAGGCAGGTTATCCACCAAGGACCATTGCTAGATATAATTTTTCAAAGCAGCCACCTGTGCCTTAAGCTCGTCTTTTGAGACCTTGTCCTACTTTATCAAATGCACCACCATAGCCACCGACTCCTCAAGATGCCCTACCTTCTGTTCTCTGGTGGCAGTCCCCAAGTCGATGGTGGAGACGTTGTAACTCACCCCAGCCTAGCCCACCACAGGCATCGCTATTTGTACAGACCGAAACCCAGAAGCATCCATTGTTACCTTGGATCTAATCCTAGGCTTCTTCTCCTTCTTTGTTGTAACCTGAGCTCGGGCTAATATAGCCTCTAGTCTCGCCCTCGGGTCCTTTAGCACAAGATTTTTTCTTTTGAGCTATTTTTCTAACCATTCAAGCACGACAAACCTGCCCTTAGGTGACTCACGATCACCCTCGCCCTTCTCGGCCAAGGCTTTTGTTTCCTTATCTTTTGGGGCCCTCTCTTCCCCCTTTGCAGTATCTCCTCCTTCATCAGAGTCCTGGATGAACACAAGGCATTTAATAGGAAGCTTGGCAGATAATTGCTGCAGGGGACTTTCTTTCTCTTCCATCTCCTCCCCTTCTTTTCCCTTAGCTTGTTCAACCTCATGCACATGCTCCTTGAATTGCTCGATTTCGAGGCCCCTGATAGCTTGAGCCTCCCCCGCAGGTTTATTTTCTTGATGTTGTCCTTATTCTTCAAGGGGCAGCCTTTCTGCCTTTTCCTTAGTATCCTTTAGCTGCCGGGCCATATCTTCCTCAAGGTCATCATTGAAGGTCTGCACAATGACCTTACCACCAGCGCCGTCTTCCTCACCTCTGCTCTCTGAGGAGCCAGTTCCTTCTTCTTCATAGGCCACCCTGTCAATAGTGCGATGCTCATACTCTGGGTGCTCGTGGTATTCATTGGCCTCCTCCTCAAAGGGCTTTGAGGCCTCTTGCTCCCGACTCTCCCATTCCTCAGAGATTAACATGGTGGCTTCCATAGCTAGTGGACCTATTGGCAGTTGCGAAGGCTGAGCAATAGCGAGGACTTGTTCAAGGGATGCTTGGAGAGTGGGATCCATAAGGATTTGGGAGAGCTCGGGGGGAGATTCTGCATATGTCTTGAGAGGGCCTCAGGCACGGTGGGAGCGGGTATTGGTGTAGCCACTACAGGCAACGGGAGTGACGTGGTGGGCGACATGGCAGCGGAGGAAGGAGGAGTAGTCATGGCAGAGGAGGAGTCAATTACAATCTTAGGCTTGACTAGAGGTGAAGGGGCAAGATGGACAGAGATGTCCACTGTCGGTAGGGATGTGGTGATCATGGCCAGAGAAGTAGGTGATGTGCCAGTCGGGGCAGGGAGAGCCAAGAGGGGATCTAATTGATCTGTACCCTTTACTTCTTCTCCTCAGATTAAGGGTTGCTCCGTGGTGCCCTCTGTTTGCTTAAGTCTTTTGGAGTGTGAGCCTCCTATTTCTTTTTTTGTATAGACCTTAGGGTCAGGAGACTGTTATGTTTCTGTCTCCTTTCTCTTCTTAGACCTGGTGACTGGAGGAGACTTGGACATCCCGCCAGTTGAAGTGGTGGCAGCGGCATCCTCCGTGGCACTTGGCTCACTTTTGAGCCCTTCATAAGTCAAGATTACCTCCTGCTGTTTCAGTCGGACCACTTGTCTATCAACCCATTCCTTAGTACGGGCCAAGATTGGCTTACTTATAATGTCGAGGTCATCGACCTCCTACTCGTCCCAACCAATTGTTGGTACTGGAAAATTGGTGACTACAGGGTACTTGGGGTCCGTTATGGTGTTATTGTCTTCTTTGACTTGGTCTAGTATGGGAAATGGTTGCACCTTCCTTAAAAAATGCGCAGTCATCTACATATAGTGCCTTGCACGTACCTCTTTATTATCTTGACAATCCCCCCAAAAGTCTTCAATGTGGCACAGATGAGAGAACTCCAGTCCCAGTGCCTTCCTTACGTGCCTATATGGGTCCATTCACGGGCGAGTAGTGTGCAGGTGAAAATGATAATCCTTCAGCTCCTTCTTAGAGTTACCAGCGCACTGGGAAGTTTGTAGTTTATACATGCCCTAGCCAAGAGTCATGCGATAAGGGATCCCTGCTATGTGTTTGCCACTGAAGACTACCTGTATGTGTTGGAGCTACCGAGATAGCTCCAATAGGATGATCCGGTCGTTGGGGTATCGAGGCAACTTGTTTGGCCTCTCGGTGAAGCCTTGGGCATGGATGTATGTGAACTTCAGGTATTGAATGAAGAGGAAGGCATATTGCTTCAAAAAAGCCCGAGCACTGTGGGAAACCCTCCTTTCGAAATCCCTGGTAATCATTCTAACAATATGGCCAATGAAGGCGTCATTTACTCTGTAGTACTCCCTCTTGAAGTTTCGGTACTGGAGCTGGGGGTATCTGTCATAGGCTTTGAGTCTTCGACCCTGCTCCTGATCGGGTGCCACAAACAACCCGTTGTATTGCCTCCAATCTGCCAAGGAGTAGACGAGGTATGAAGTCATATAGAATTTGGAGCTTTTCTTCACATTGACGAACTACTCATGGAAGCAGTTGCTTATTATTCCTCCCCAGTAAAATGAGATCTTTGTGGTAACATCTTCATTCGCATGAAGAATCTGCTCAATAAAGTACACCATCCACTCTTCAAAGAAGGCCGCCGTAGGACGACCCATAACCCTACTTAGCATTGTGACCAGGTTGTGGTAATCTTTGTAGAAATCACTATGGAAGAGTTCGTGAGGAACCTTCACAGTGCTGCCCCGCTTTTCTTTAAGCCAATGCTGATTGATTAACCTTTTGCATCCGGTCGGGTTGTCATCGCATGCTGCTTGGAATTCCTCAATGGTAGGCATTTCCATTTCTTGAAACGTGGGAATATGGAAGGTTTTTGTGATTCCTTCGGCCGACATGTCAGCGAGAATGTTACCATCCCTGTCAACAATTGTCCTTGAGTCGAGTTGATACACCTGTCGACAAGCCATGACCAATTCAGGGGCCACAAGGGATGGAGGGAATCGTGCAGCTTTTGCAACTCCACTTTGTCTTATCAGTCTTGCATTCTTGGTCATTGGATTGACCCTGACCCTTTGTGTAATTCGTCTATATCAACATGGCCGATATTGGTGTCGGTGATGTCTTTCCAATCTGTAGTAACTTTTGAGTGCAGAGGCTCACCCTGGAATTGGTATTTCATTTGGTCCTTATCCTTTTTTCCTCGAGGAGTCTTGCCCAACTTCTTTCCCTTGTCCTTTTCCACAGCCGCTCCCAAAGGTCCTACACCCGATTCCATATATCCTGCAAGCAAATGTATAGTCAGTGCAATTGATCATCAAAGTCTTTATGTTAGTCGAAATCCTATGGATGAAATCAACTTTAAGTAATTTATCGTTCATAGAATGATATTTCCGCTTCTTGATGTCATTAGTATTTTCACTAAGGGCCTTTGGACAATTTAGGCCCAGAGGTCCAGACTTCCCTGGTAGGAATTTTGTTTTGAAAGGGCAAATGAGGCCGAGCGACCCAGGAGATCTTTCCTAATAGAATTTTGATGGTTTAAAGGGATTGTAACAAAGAGGGCCTAATTTAAGCATGTGGGTCGAGATCAGATTTCAAATTTGGGCTTATTTGGATTGGTTTAGGAGGATCCAGAGGTACAAGGCTTGAAAGTCATCCGAAGATGGCTGTTTGAAATGCCCGAGCAGAAACGAAGTTCCGAAGATGGAACTCCCTGGTCTGGGGCCCGACAGATCGAAGGGCGGCCAAAAGTTTTACAATTTTCAAGTGATCAGGCTCAAGGGGCCGGGAAGATGTAGCGCTTTCACCGTCAGGGACGGCGATCATCAGACGGAAGTCCGAAAGGGGCGGCCCAGCGGGCCGGAGTAGGCTCTTCGGTCAGACGTTGGATCCTCATCTTGAGTTTCACGACGATCGGGGAGGTGGAGCCCGGAGCTCGGAAGGGCGAGCAAGATTTTCCTTTTCAGAACGATAGAGGAGGGATGGAGTCCTGGACGGCGGAGCCCGGCACGGTCGAGTATGTTTAGGGTTTAACGGAGTTCCCCAACGGCAAAATGAAGGCTGGGATCCGGGAGGCGAAAGGTTGCCAGGCATTCACCATCTTCAAAAATTTCGCGAAGACCACGCGGAATCACCAAGAGAAATTGATATCGCTATGATGTCTTGGCGAAGGCATTATGTCATGCCGAAGTTTAGGGGTCTCAAGGTAGTGTTTTGCTTTCGGTAAGACCTCTCACCGACACTAGGGGGTCTTGCCGACAAACGGGGGAGCCTCGGCAGGAGATGATGGTTTCGGCGAAGGATGGAGATATCGTTGTGATGTATTAGCAATGCGGAGGGTCCTGCCAATAAAGGGAGGCTTCAGTGTAATATTCCAAGTTGGAGAAAGGTCTCCCCGACCCGGTGATGTCTCTCCGACTTGTTTCGTGCTCAGCCAAGGAAAAGGGGGTCGGCGTGAGGTTTTTTTGACCTAAATGTCATGCCAACGGAGTAGCTCGGGGAGAACAAGGTGTGTTCGCCAAGGGGTCTTGCCAAAGGGTGAAGGTCTCAGTGATGAAAAATATTTCTACATGACTCCAAGGGGCTCGCTGTAACATCTTGCCAAAAATGAAATGTCTTGCCGATAAGGGGCGATAACCGAGGACTGGGGAGATGAGACCCATTCGTCGTTAGAGAACGGTGGGAGCGCAGCGGACTCCCAGACGCAGATGTCCGGAGGTACGAGCCCGAGGAACAGGAACGCAGCCCGACATTGTTTAAGATTTTTGAGTTTGCGTTCCAGACGGTGAACCGACAAAGGAAACCCAATGGTCTGGGCCCGAAAGACGGGATAGCCATTTTTGAAATTTGTAGTTTTCATAAGAGTCCAGGTGGCGAAGGAGGAGTCCGGGTCCGGGAAGGGCGAATGCCCCTGTGAAGAACAGCCGCGTGCGGGACAAGTTTTGGATTGATCATAAAGGTACCTTCAAGGGTTTTCTCAAATTTCAAGGATGTGGGTTTTGTGCGCAGTGTCGTGTTTCACCATTCACATGTCCTTTTGATTGTTATTGTTCATTTTAAGCCTTGAAAATTATGAAAACATTGTTCGGGAGGGTGGATGGAAAACCTACCTCGAACGCTCGCTGCGAGGAGGTGTGGAATCTACTCATGATCGGCAAGTGACGGTGAGGGCGATGAGCGTGAAGGTCTCGAAAACGGTGGACTCCTCTAGCAAGTTCTTTGATCACTATCTGCAACACTAACAAGTGAGAATGATAGATTTGGACCTTATATTTATACTCCCACCGCCATTAATGGCCATAATAAATGTAGGTACGATGAGCAATCAGGTCAGTGGATTTTGAATTCGTGGATGGCGGCGAGAGTTCCGAGGTCTGGGGGCCGGGAAGGCACAGGACGGCTACCGCTTAGAAATTTCAGCTCGGGCTTCGCCAGTGGCAAACAGGAAGTCGGGCCTGGAGGGTGGAGTTTGGCCAGAGGTCCCCCGTTAGGAACAGTGAAACCTTCATGGAGTTCTGCAAGCAGAAGTCTAGAGGTACGAGCCCGGCAAGCTCGAAGGTAGTCACAACTTCGTAAATTTCCATTGGATGAAGAACAGGGGTTTGGGGTCTGAGAAGACGCAACCCATTCACTGTCGAGAACGACGAACACAAAAGGGAACCCGGCTAGGGAAACCCGAAGGGGCAGGCCCGGCTGGGTCCAAGGCCGCTGGCAAAGGCAAACTGCCAGAGAGAGCCCGCAAGGTGCCCAAAACTTGAAAAAATGAGCCAAGGGGAAGTACGAACAACTTATGATGAAACTTTGGAGGCATACTAACCACCCGGGACACCAAAATGGGGCATGCAAAACAAGGCGGCAACAAAAATGACTTGACAAGGCGAAAGAAAAAGAGGGTTCCTGTTCCAAATGGGGCATTTGTGCTGAAGGCACAACAAATGGCGACTCCGCTGGGAAACGCTCCCGAGCGTTCTAAAGATAAATATTCATTCATGACCCAGAATCTCTAGTTTCGCAGACCAGGAATGAGCTTTCAAAGGTGAACTAGGAGAACGAGATCCTTAATTGGGTCAGTCTACAGGACATCTCAGAAGTGTGTGTAGTGAGTTCATTCCTTTCTGTGGGATGCTGGCCAAGGGCTGCTGATTCAACCAAACAAGCTACATAAATTGTCTAACACCAAAAGTAACCTGGACATTGCTCCGCTGCCAGTCAGACATCCATAGCCCCGACGGAGTTGTTGCTGCAATCCCACAGATATTGCTCTACTATCGGCCAGGCATCCATAGCCCCGGTAGAGTTACCCGCACACCCATCCAGTCGCTTATTTTCATAATTCCTTTCTTTTTCGTTTTGATATTTATTTCAATGCACATTTCTCATTTATCATTTTTCTCGACCGGGTAAGCATTGAAGCCTACAATGGATTTGGGACTGCAGTGGTCACTAGAGCAGACTTAAGATTTTTCACTTACTAGGGTGTCATAGCAACCATGGTACAGTCCTTTAGAAATGATTAATGTATGTTTTGTGCAAGATCCAAGATGTGTGTAAAGAAATTCAACCAAGGGTCAAGTTCTAAGGCAAAGTTCAAATGAGGAAATCATCCATGGGCAGCCTTCAGAGAACGATGGTCGAGAGTGAATGTTTAGCTGAAGAACATCAAGGATGGATAGCTAAGTGAACCATTCGTCAAGCAAGCACGACCACCGCTAGGGGGTGGGGAACATCCTTTGGAAACAAAACTGCCAGGAGGGAAAAAAGAAAAAAGAGCGACGCAAAACAGGAAGACACAAGCAAACCAAAATGGGAACCCAATCTATTCTAACCTATATACAAACATTTTCAAAGAAGAACTCGAATGAGCTCAGGCTTGGAAGTAATGCTTTAGGTGCTGCCCGTTGACTGACAACGGGACGTTTTCACTAGTTAAGGTCTTTAAGCGGAAGGCATTATCTCCCAAAATCTCAGCTATTTGAAAAGGGCCAAGCCAAAGCTTGTCGAATTTGTTGTGTCCCCCTTTCTTTTCGTGGGCCTTGTTCCAATATAGGACCAAATCTACAATTCTAAAGACTTTGATTTTGGCTCAGCGGTCGAACCATCTCTTAACCATGCCCTAATGTTTGGCAAAATTTTCTATTGCACGGTCTCAAACTTCCTCTAAATGCAAGAGCTCAGCTAACCGAGCTTTCCTATGATCTCCCCCTTCATAAAAATCGTTGATAAACTACAAAGTGGGAATCTTCAGATGGATAGGAAACATGGGCTCTAGGCCATAAACAAGGTGGAATGGGGAATCACCAAGGGCAGCCTTATGGCGAGTGCGGTTTGCCCAAAGGGTGAAACGAAGCTGGGTATGCCAGTCCTTGGGGTTCCTATCTAGCAATTTCTTGATCATGGTAATCAGGTTCTTATTGGTGGACTCAACGAGGCCATTGCCTTGGGGGTGGTAATTAGATGAAAACTTAAGGAAAATCCCTTAGTCGAATGCCCAACTCACAAATTTCAACGAAGCAAAAGCAGGTCCATTGTCACACACCAAAGCATAAGGACAACCAAAGCGATTTAAAATAAAAATTTCCAAAAAATTGGTAACTACTTCAGTTGTGCATTGCTTACATACGATTGCTTCTGTCCACCTAGTGTAGTAATCATTTGCGGTAAGAATGTACCTGTGTCCCGCAAATGAGGGAGGGCTTACCAGACTGATGAAATTGAGACCCCATTACGCGAATGGCCTTACCTCTAGCACAGGTTGCAGTGGGACATCAACCTTCTTTTCCTTGGTGGCGGTTGTCTGATACATGTGACATGAGCGAAAATGGAAATGAGAATCTTTGAAGACAGTTGGCCAATAATATCCCGCTCTCAATATCTGGTGTGTCATGGAAGGACCAGATCCGTGGCCAGTGTCAAATTTGTCATGAAACTCTTTTAAGACCCGGTCTGCTTCTTTCTTACCCAAACACCTTAAGTAGATGCCTTCATGATTCTTCTTGTAGAGAATGGACCCTTGTAGCATGTAACCATTGCTTTTTAATCTAAGGGCATGCTTTTGGGCTCCCTGTAGGTGCGGTAGACACTTATGGTTTAGCTACTAGTAAACGACATTCTCGTACCATTCTCCTGGGGAAACATCCTCAAGCTAGTACTGCTGCACAATGAGTTCAGGTCCAGCCCCTGCTGCTGCTTCAACAATTGTGCGGGTAAGTGTTTGTCCTCTTACTAGCTTCATCGGTTGGATCTCCATGTCATATTCCTAGAGCAGGGTGACCCATTTTTCTCTTCGTTCTCCCAATTCATTTTGCATGAGAAGCATTTTCACTACTGGGTCTGGGACAATGGCAAACACTTTATTGTGGAGAATATAATGCCGAAATTTTTTTACCCCTCTGACGAGAGCATACGCCTACTTTTCTACATTGTGGTATCGCAATTCAGCGTCCTTCAAAGGAGCACTCATGAAGGTGATCGGATGCTCATTTCCTTCATTGTCCTTCTGAGTAAAAATGTTGGCACAAGAATGCTCTGAAGCAAACAAGTAGATATAGAAAGGCTTAAGATAATCTGGGCTGACTAACACAGGTGCCTCAGCAATGGCCCATTTAATTTCTTCGAAGGCTTGTTTGGCATCGGGAGTCCACTCAACTTTGGCATCCTGTTTCAACATAGAATTGAGGGGTTTAACGATTTCCGTGAAACCCGTGATGAATTTCCTAACGAAGTTGATCTTCCCAAAGAAGGATTTCAATTCTTTCTTGTTGCTTGGCGGTGGGATTTTTAGCAATGACTGGATACGTTCAGGGTCTATGGAGATTCCCTATTCCGAAATGATGTGTCCGAGCAATCTACCCTTAGTCACTCTGAAGATGCACTTCTTGGGGTTAAGGGAAACTCCAAACTCCCTGCATCTCTGAAACACCTTGCATAGGTCGGAAACGTGATCACCTCACTTTTTAGAAAACACAGTTAAATCATCCATGTAGATGATTATACATTTACCAATTAGATCTTTGAAAGCAATATCCATGGCGCGTTGGAAGGTGGCGCCAACGTTGATGAGCCCAAAAGGAATTCTTCTATAAGAAAACGTCCCCCACTTGGTGGTGAATGTCATTTTATGACGATCTTCATACTGTACCATTACCTGGTTGTACTCAAAGTACCCATCGAGGAAAGACATCATTTGGGACCCGTTGACGATCTGCAGCACCTCGTCCAATGAAGGCACTGGATAGTTGTCTTTATCAGAAGCTCGGTGCAAATTGCGGAAGTCTACACAATCTAATTTCCCCATTCTTTTTCCTGACCAGAACCAGGTTGGCCACCCATGTGGAATGCCTAACTGGGAAAATAATCCTTGCCAAAAGCAACTTCTGCACTTCTTTGTAAATGATGGGTTCTAACAAGGCATTGATAGGACACTGCCGCTGACAGAATGGCCTCACTTCGGTCTTGAGAGGTATGGTGTGCGTGATGATGGAGGTGTTATATGTTTTTAAATCCTCATAGCTCCATGCCACCACATCATGGTACTTTCACAACACATCAATAATTCCTTTCTTTTCCTTAGGCGTGCACACTTTGCCAATAAAAACATTCATGATCTTCTCGGTTCTCCCGAGGTTGTGAGCATCGCACTGGCTGCTTATGGCTTCTTTCTTTGTTTGTTGGTTCTAGTCTCTGATCTGGTCCAAGTCAAATATACATTCCAGCTGAACCATGCCCCTGGGAATCGTGTTGGTTTTGAGGTTAATAACCCCCTCTATATCCAACTCAGCTTCTCGCAGATCAGCTTCATTGATTATTTGGGCTACGAAGACATCATAACTCGTGATGAATTCAAGAATATGCTTGTCATCATTGAAGACCTGAAAATGAGTGATATTATCTGGGATAGATGGCGTAGATGTCAACTCAACGGTAAATTTCTTAAGCCCAGACAAAGAGAGGGGTTGCAAAGTGTTGGCTACTTGAGCCAAGGCATCAGTTGTACGATTCTGAGCACGAGGGATCAATTTTATATTGAATGCATCTAAACCCTCTAAGAGATCCCAAACCCTGTGCCTATAGTTTGCAAGTCTTCTATCATGACAGGAGTATAACTTCCTAACTTGTTTAACCACGAGTTCAGAATCCCCAAAAACTTGCAGCACTTTGACATTTTTCTTCAAGGCCATGAGAAGGCCATGGACCAAAGCTTCATATTCCGCTACATTATTGGTGCAATAAAATTGCAATCTATGAGCGGCAAGAAAGGTCTTACTTGTTGGGCTGATGAGTTCGAACCCAACACCAGCTCTTTGTTTTGATTTGGACCCATCAAATCGGAGCGTCCAGCATGTGGAAAGTTCTTTAACTTTAGGTCCAACTAAGTTTTTGCTCCCTTTTAGCTGGGTGACTGCCTCTGTGATCTTAGGGGAGTTTTCTAGCTCGGTGTACTGATCGGCGGGTGGTTCTGCTGGCGTCTCCTTTGGTGTTTCCATCTGAGGAGCAGCTAATTTTTTTATATGTTCGACTGTTGTTTGACATAAGCAACTGTCAAACTCAGAGTGGGCAGCATTGTGAATCTTACAACAATTCGGCAACAAGAGATCCTGGAAATTCATTCGGGTGCCCAAGCTAAGTTGGTCCCTAGCGCACTTTTCTATGAACTCCCAGAAATCACTGAGTAATCCCTAGTTGTCGCCTTCATCAGGCTTGTCATCTGACTCTACCAACATTTTTGTACTTAGAGGTATTTGAGTAAAATCGGTTGGAGGACTGCACAATACTAGGAGTACTTTGGCAGCACATTCTTCCTGAGGCTCGACCTCGTTTTGGTAGGTGAAAGGATGGTAATTTCCCAAGTCAGTCTCGGCAAACAACACTTCGTTGAGATTATTGTATTTCGTGATCATATATTTCATAC
The DNA here is from genome assembly GCA_007258455.2 of Sequoia sempervirens. Lineage (NCBI taxonomy): Eukaryota > Viridiplantae > Streptophyta > Pinopsida > Cupressales > Cupressaceae > Sequoia > Sequoia sempervirens. The sequence continues at coordinate 54,563 of VDFB02158499.1, read as the reverse complement.
GGGGTTCGCGATCGATACAGATTTGATTTGGCAACCCCTTCCATGGCAGCCACATGTGAGAAAGGTTTGTGGCAGTATATCCATTCAGTGCTTTGGTGAATTCCCTCCCCAAGATGATCCCATATGCGTCAGGAATGTCCACCACTTGAATATCAATGACCTGTTGTATCCTTGGGTCTGTAGCAATTTGCATCGGGATCCGATTCATTTCTCCCACAATGTTGATCTATGTTTTATCCAGCTGGGTCACCTTCCTTCTTGAAGGTGTGGGAGTAATTCCAAGAGCCTTGCATACTGCCAAGGGCATGACATTGGCAGACGCTCCTAAATCGAGCAGGCAGTTATGCAAGTTCTTCCCAAATATTCGGATGGTGGTAAGGAAAGGGGGAGTTTCCAACCTTCCTTGAAAGATGCCTGTAGGCATATCCATGTGAGCAACTTGACCTTTGTTCTTATCACTGCCTTTATCCCTGGTCTGCCTAAATGGCTGGTCCTTGGAAATCTGCCTATTACTCTGCTCTGGTTCCTTTTCCATTTTCTTACTTGCAAATTGATTTACGGGAACATCCTTCCTTTTCCCGGTATTATCTTGTATCTTGGGTTCTTGCCTAGGCTCTTCAAAGGTAACTCTCTTAGCTGATGTTTCCTACGTTGTACTGGGGGATGGGGTCCCATTGAGGACCCTAAAGAAGGCGTGCCTTATGGCAGGGACTCTGAGTAGTTCAAAGGCAGACAAACTAATTTTTACCTTCTTGAACTCTTCTGCCACATATTCACCCATTTGCTCAATTTCTGAACTAAAGGCCTAACCTATTGCAGAGTTAGGAGGTTGGACTTTCGTTTGACCAGAATGATCTTGGGATTGGACTTGAGGTTGATTCTGCGACTGATTTTGAGGCTCGTTCTTGTTAAGATATTGGGTGGGTACATGAGGGAGTCCAGGTTTGTTACTCGCATTGGGGTCAGGCGGGGTAGCGAAGTTGTTTGGTGGAGTAGAGGTCGTAAAGGGTCCACCTGCCTGCCTATTCCTAAGGAAGTAGGGAGTTGATCTCTGATGGAACATGTGGACCTCATCTACGAATGGATTTTCTTCATCCATTAGACCATTATCTACTGAATCAAAAAGTTGAGTCAAAGTTTGTTCGTTACTTACCTCTTGCACTTCTTCGCTCGTAACGGGAACAGGTTCGACTTCGGGCTCGTTACAGTCACCCCGTGGAAGGGGCGCTTGGTTGACCACGAGGCAAGAGGAATCATACGGCTCAGATGGGACGATGTCCCTACAGCCAGCACTGTCAACCGCATTTTGTACTTCTACTTAGAATATTTCAGCAGCCGTCTGGAATTCAGGGCAATCCAACTCGGAGTGTCAGCTGGTTTTGTGAATCTGGCACCATCCGAATAAGGCGACCTCGGTAAGGTATACTCCACTAGTTGTCTTTTCGTTGCTGGCTGGCTGGTCAAAAGGGGTAGGAACACCTCCATTATTGGGCCTTGTATTCCATGCACGATTCTGCCTCTGAGAAGGTCTCCTTTCCGAACTTTGATTATCGTTTTGTCCCCTATCATAATTCTGCCTAGAGGAAGTGCTTGCTTCTCAATTATCCCTACCATCCCTATTGTCTCGGTTATTCTGATTAAGATTGGCCTGGAGGTTATGCTGGGATGCCTATAACTGATTATTCTGATTCCTCAAATGAGTCATCTATGTGGACATTTTCTTTATCATCTCAATCAACTCCTCCAGTTTGTCCTTCTCCATAGTGTTGCTTGACTGAGGCACCGGATTTTGGAGAAAGACGGGTGGGGTCACCGGCTGATTCTGATGAGCTGGAGGAAATTCTGGCCCCGGTAGATACAATGGCACCTGGGGCTGTTGAGAATACACTTGCTGTTGTTGGGTAGCTTGAGAATAGTTATGCTGTGGTTGAGGCTGCAAATAGGAAGGCACAGGAGGTGCATAATTTAGTGGCTATCCCGGGTGTGGGACGATGGGAAACTGAGGTATCTAGTTCATGAGAGGGGTCTGATGAGCAAATGCCTGATTAAGCCCTTGAATCTACATTGGGTGAGATACTGGCCCCAAAGAAGGTAGCGGGCCAGAGATATTCTGCCCCAAATTTGCACTGGCGATAACAGCCTCCGTATAGGTGATCACTAGTGTGGTGAGTGGTGGGCGCATCCTTTTCACCAATGCTGATGTGAGGTCGTCCAACGCCGCATAGTAGACCGGGAGAGCCGCGACATCATTATGGAGGTATGGATCCTAGAGCCTTGTGAAGGCCCGATGAAAATGATCATTGAAGGAGCCAATAGGCTCATTTATTTCTCTCCAGACAGACATAAACTACTGGTAAAGTTCTGAAGGACTGATGGGAATCTTGTATTTCTGTAGGAAGGCATTCTTCATTAGGTTCCATGAGGTAACAGATCCCCTCGGTAGATTGATGTACCAATAGAAGGCTTCTTCTCCCAACGAATACGGAAAAAAGGCGGCATGGAACATCCTCATGGTCGACTTGCATTTCGATAATTGTTGTCTTGAATATTTTGATATGTTCTTCAGTTCTTTGTGGGTCATGAGGATAGAACTTCGAACAAAAGCCTTCTGGATTCTTGAGCATATCATGGTAAGCGGCGAAATGTATCGACGAAGGGTTATGTGCCAACCAAGCCATGGCGGGAGGCGGAGGTAGTGTTTGTTGTTGAAAAATAGCAAGTTGGATTTGCGCCTGCACTAGAACAATAGTTTGGGACTGCACCTGAGCTACAGCTGTTTGGACTGTACCTTGGGCTGGAAGGGCCTAGGGAGAAGCAATCCCCTAGCTACCGGAGATGGGAGGTGAAAATGTAGTTTCAGATGGTTAGATGGAAGACGAATGCCAATTGAATGAGGGTGAAGGTGGAATGGAAGTGGGTGGAATGGAGGAAGAGGAAGAAATAGCGCTACTTCCCTTAACTCGTTTTGCCCTTGTAGGAGGCTACAACTCCTAGAGTTCTCCCTTATTTAGTGTTGCCGTAGAATTCTATGAAATCTCTCTGAGGAGAATGATCTGATTCGATCCAGCTTCACTTTTAACCCTTAGTTCTGTATTCCCAACGTGTCAGCCCTCCTTCTAGCACCAGTTCTGTTGATGTGTTTTTTATGCACTTCTCAACACAGGTAGTGTGTAGGTGCACTACCTCTCCTGAAAGACAATCTTCCACAATCAGATTGCAGAACACTATCCCAAGGTCTCTAATGTTAGGTCTTGACAGTGCTTGGAATATCTCAGTTGTTTGATGTGATTTTCTGGAATCACAAGGCGGACTTATGAATGAGTTACAAAGCATGGGAAGTTGGGTCTTGAAATGGAATTCCTAGGATGGAGAAGTTGTTGTGTGTTTGTTGTAGGTTCAAACAACAGTTTTGAACTCCATTTTTATCATTGGATTTAGCTTTACAATGTGCAATGAACCTTAGCATAGGTCACTCATAAAGAAAAAGGAAAAAGGGGGCAGGGAAGAGAGATGGTTCCCGGATCTGCAACTAACTGTGAACAGTGATAATGGAGTTCCTGCAATGGACAGCTTCCTGGAAACAATATTCCACTTAACCAGAAATCTCACAGTCTCATGGAACTTGTGCTATTTTCTAAGGTCTGCGAATATTTCATCTTTCATTCACCATGTGCATGCATGAAAAAAGATGAAAGTGTGGAGCAACTTTGACTTTAAGCCCAGACTAACTTTACACAACTATCTACCATCAACAAATAGCAAAAAGTATGGACTAAGAAGGCATCTACACAGCAGGAATTCCCACAACCACAGAACAACATTTCTAAAATCTATCAAATCAAGAATACAACTAATTAGAACAACAATACGAATCTAAGTAAAGCATCTAACAATGGAGGTTGAATCAAGTAACATGTGAGAAATTCAGAAAATGCACCAAGTCAATGTATTTTCATTATAAATTTCTACATGTCTTTACAACAACTCAACTCTCTTTGCAAATGAGAGGAGAGCCCTATTTATAGTGCCCCAAAAGTCAAATGAATGGCCAAGATTAAGTCTCATTGTGTGGCCAAGATTCATTACAAAATAGGGTTTCACCAACCCTCAGTAAATTACAATTACAAATTATATTTTGTCCCTTTCCCTATTTTTTTCTTTAGTGACGGTACTGTAGCATTTTGTCTTTTTGTTGATTGCTGTTTACTATAGCTACTCTTTGGGGAGCTCTTTATCATCAATAGGGTTGTCCTCCTGCTTGTTCGATGCAGTATATTCCATGAACTTCAAGATGACTGGCTAGAGTTTTTCCACCTCAATAATCTTGTATCGCAATGTTTGGTAGCTCCATTCTTTTGCATTATCTTCTAGCTTCTTCCAATACTCATCGTAGTTTATGCCTTGATCCCTAAATAGTTCTAATTGATCGAAGGCACGGGCAGTGAAACTCATGAACTCCACTGTTATTTCGCTAGACATCACGTCCTCCATCCTCTTCTGGAAGTAAGGTTTCACTTTTTCTGGATCCATTTGTACTGCGGGCATATCATATTCCGTCATCAGTTTGAGATAACGAGCGCACTCCGCCCTAATCTCCTTGATCCATTCTATGTCCAGATCCACTTTTCTCATTATTTTCTCTGACCTTTCCTTCCTGTTATCAAAGTCTCACCGCCACACATCCATTAACCAGTGATCATCCTTGTTAAACACAAGCTCCCTTTCCCATGTGGCTTTTGGAAGCTGAAGGATAGCTTCAATCTTTGGAAAGGTGGATTCATATGTCGTAGGGAAATCAGTGCAGAGCTTCCTTGTGCTTTCTAGAGATTGTTGCAAATCCAAGAACTTGTTGGCTATCCGAACAACCCGACTAATCCCCATATTCCTGACATACAAGACCTGTCGGAACCAGCTCTCCATAGTCCTTTCCAAGTTCTTCCTTCTCTCCATCTTATCGATTTGTTCCTTAGACAGCAGTTGGGGTGGGGTTATGGACGTGGTAGGCAGGTTATCCACCGAGGACCATTGCTGGATATAATTTGTCAGAGCAGCCACCTGTGCCTTAACCTCATCTTTTGAGACCTTGTCCTACTTTATCAAATGCACCACCGTAACCACCGACTCCTCGAGATGCCCTACCTTCTATTCTCTGGTGGTGGTCCCCAAGTTGATGGTGGAGACGTTGTAACTCACCCCAGCCTAGCCCACCATAGGCATCGCTATTTGTACAGAACGAAACCCAGAAGCATCCTTTGTTACCTTGGATCTAATCCTAGGCTTCTTCTCCTTCTTTGTTGTAACCTGAGCTCAGGCTAAGATAGCCTCTAGTCTCGCCCTTGGGTCCTTTAGCACAAGAGTTTTCTTTCGAGCTATTTTTCTAACCATTCGGGCATGAAAGACCTGCCCTTAGGTGACTCACGATCACCCTCACCCTTCTCGACCAAGGCTTTTGTTTCCTTATCTTTTGGGGCCCTCTCTTCCCCCTTTGCAGTATCTCCACCTTCTTCATCGGAGTCCTAGATGAACACAAGGCGTTTAATAGGAAGCTTGGCAGATAATTGCTGTAGGGGAATTTCTTTCTCTTCCATCTCCTCCCCTTCTTTTCCCTTAGCTTGTTCAACCTCATGCACATGCTCCTTGAATTGCTCGATTTCGAGGCCCCTGACAGCTTGAGCCTCCCCCTCAGGTTTATCTTCTTTCTGCTATCCTTCTTCTTCAAGGGGCGACCTTTCTGCCTTTTCCTTAGTATCCTTTAGCTATCGGGCCATATCTTCCTCAAGGTCATCGTCGAAGGTCTGCACAATGACCTTACCACCAGTGTCATCTTCCTCACCTCCTCTCTCTGAGGAGCCAGTTCCTTCTTCTTCGTAGGCCACCCTGTCAATAGTGCGATGCTCATACTCTGGGTGCTCGTGGTATTCATTGGCGTCCTCCTCAAAGGGCTTTGAGGCCTCTTCCTCCTACCTCTCCCATTCCTCATAGATTAACATGGTGGCTTCCATAGCCAGTGGCCCTGTTAGAGGTTGCGAAGGCTGAATAGTAGCGAGGACTTGTGCAAGGGCTGCTTGGAGAGTGGGATCCATAAGGATCTTGGAGAGCTCGGGGGGGAGATTTTGCATATGTCTTGAGAGGGCCTCAGGAACGGTGGGAGCGGGTATTGGTGTAGCCAAGACATGCAACGAGAGTGACGTGGTGGGTGACATGGCAGCAGAGGAAGGAGGAGTAGTCATGGAAGAGGAGGAGTCAATTACAATCACAGGCTCGGCCAGAGGTGAAGGGGCAAGATGGACATATATGTCTACTACCGGTGGGGATGTGTCGATCATGGCCATAGAAGTAGGTGGTGTGACAGTTAGGGCAGGGAGAGCCAAGAGGGGCTCTAATTGATCTATACCCTTTACTTCTTCTCCTTGGATTAAGGGTTGCTCTGTGGTGCCCTCTATTTGCTTGAGTCTTTTGGAGTGTGAGCCTCTTGTTTATTTTCTTGTATAGACCTTAGGGTCAGGATACTGTTCTGTTTCCATCTCCTCCCTCTTCTTAGACCTGGTGATTGGAGGAGACTTGGACGTCCCGTCGGTTGAAGTGGTGGTAGCGGCGTCCTCCGTGGCACTTGGCTCACTTTTGAGCCCTTCATAAGTTAAGATTACCTCCTACTGTTTCAGTCGGACCACTTGTCTATCAACCCATTCCTTAGTATGGGCCAATATTGGCTTAGCTATAATGTCAAGGTCATCGACCTCCTGCTCATCCCAGTCAATTGTTGGTACTGGAAAATTGGCAACTGCAGGGTACCTGGGGTCCATTATGGTGTTATTATCTTCTTTGACTTGGTCTGGTATGGGAAATGGTTGCACCTTCCTTACAAAATGCGTAGTCATCCGCATATAGTGCCTTGCACGTACCTCTTTATCATCTTGACAATCCCCCCAAAAGTCTTCAATGTGGTGCAAATGAGCAAACCCCAGTCCCAGTGCCTTCCTTACGTGCCCATATAGGTCCATTCGCAGGCGAGCAGTGTGCAGGTGAAAATGATAATCCTTCAGCTCTTTCTTAGAGTTACCAACGCACTGGGAAGTTTGTAGTTTATACACACCCTGGCCAAGAGTCATGGGATAAGAGATCCCTGCTATGTGTTTGCCACTGAAGACTGCCTGTATGTGTTGGAGCTGCCAAGATAGCTCCAATAGGATGATCCGGTCGTTGGGGTATCGAGGCAACTTGTTTCACCTCTCGGTGAAGCCTTGGGCACGGATGTATGTGAACTTCAGATATTGAATGAAGAGGAAGGCATATTGCTTCAAAAAAGCCCGAGCATTGTGGGAAACCCTCCTTTTGAAATCCCCGACAATCATTCTGACAATATGGCCAACGAAGGCATCATTTACTTTGTGGTACTCCCTCTTGAAGTTTCGGTACTGGAGCTGGGGGTATCTGTCATAGGCTTTGAGTCTTCGACCCTGCTCCTGATCGGGTGCCACAAACAACTAGTTGTATTGCCTCCAATCCGCCAAGGAGTAGATGAGGTATGAAGTCATATAGAATTTGGAGCTTTTCTTCACATTGACGAATTGCTCATGGAAGCAGTTGCTTATTATTCCTCCCCAGTAAAATGAGATCTTTGTGGTAACATCTTCATTCCCATGAAGAATCTACTCAATAAAGTACACCATCCACTCTTGAAAGAAGGCCACCGTAGGAAGACCCATAACCCTGCTTAGCATTGTGACCAGGTCGTGGTAGTCTTTGTGGAAATCACCGCGGAAGAGTTCGTGAGGAACCTTCGCAATGTTGCCTCGCTTTTCTTTAAGCCAATGTTGATTGATTAACCTTTTGCATCCGGCCGGGTTGTTATCCCATGTTGTTTGGCATTCCTCAATGGTAGGCATTTCCATTTCTTGAAATGTGGGAATATGGAAGGTTTTTGTGATTCCTTCGGCCGACATGTCAGCGAGAATGTTACCATCCTTGTCAATAATTGTCCTTGTGTCGAGTTGATACACCTATCGACAAGCCATGACCAATTCAGGGGCCTTGAGGGATGGAGGGAATCCTACAGCTTTTGCAACTTCACTTTGTCTTATCAGTCTTGCATTCTTGGTCGTTGGATTGACCTTGACCCTTTGTGTAAATTCATCTATATCGACATGGCCGATATTGGTGTCGGTGATGTCTTTCCAATCTGTAGTAACTTTTGAGTGTATAAGCTCACCCTAGAATTGGTATTTGATTTGGTCCTTATCCTCTTTTCCTCGAGGAGTCTTGCCCAACTTCTTTCCCTTGTCCTTTTCCACAGCGGATCTCGAAGGTCCTGCACTCGATTCCATATATCCTGCAAGCAAAGGTATAGTTAGTGTAATTGATCATGAAAGTCTTTATGTTAGTTGAAATCCCATGGATGAAATCAACTTTAAGTAATTTATCGTTCATAGAATGATATTTCCGCTTCCTGATGTCATTATTCTTTTCACTAAGGGCTTTTGGAAAATTTGGGCCCAGAGGTCCCGACTTCCTTGGCAGGAATGTTGTTTTGGAAGGGCGAACGAGGCCGAGCGACCCAGGAGATCTTTCCTGATAGAATTTTGATGGTTCAAAGGGATCGTAAAAAAGAGCGCCTAATTTAAGCACGTGGGTCAAGATCAGATTTCAAATTTGGGCTTATTTGGATTGGTTTAGGAGGATCCGGAGTTACAAGGCTTGAAAACCGTCCGGAGATGGCTATTTGAAATGCCAGAACTCCGGGGTCCGGGGCCCGGGGGATCGAAGGGTGGCCAGAAGTTTTACAATTTTCAAGTGATCGGGCTCAAGGGGCCGGGAAGACGCAGCGCTTTCACCATCGGGGACGACGATCATCAGACGAAGGTCCAGAAGGGGCGGCCTGGCGGGCCGAACCCGACTCTTCGGTCAGACGTTGGATCCTCATCTTGAGTTTCAAGACGATCACGAAGAGAAATTTATATCGCCGTGATGTCTTGGTGAAGGCATTATGCCATGCCAAAGATGAGGGGTCTCGGGGTAGTGTTTTTCTTTCGGTAAGACCTCTCACCGACACTAGGGGGTCTTGCTGACAGACGGGGGAGCCTCGGCAGGAGATGATGGTTTCGGCGAAGGATAGAGATATCGCCGTGATGTCTTAGCTATGAAGAGGGTCCTGCCAATAAAGGGAGCCTTCAGTGTAATATTCCAAATCGGAGAAAGGTCTCCCCGACCCAGTGATGTCACTCTAACTTGTTTCGTGCTCACCGAAGGAAAAGGGGTTCGGTGTAAGGTTTTTCTGACCCAAATGTCACGTTGACGAAGTAGCTCGGGGAGAACAAGGTGTGTTCTCCAAGGGGTTTTACCGAAGGGTGAAGGTCTCAGCGATGAAAAAGATTTATGCGTGACTCCAAGGGGCTCGCTGTAACATCTTGCCGAAAATGAAATGTCTTGCCGATAAGGGGCGATAACCGAGGACTGGGGAGACGAGACCCATTCGCCGTTAGAGAATGGTGGGAGCGCGGTGAACTCCCGGACGCGGAAGTCTAGAGGTACGGGCCCGAGGAACAGGAATGCAGCTCGACATTGTTTAAGATTTTTTAGTTTGCGCGCCGGACGACAAACCGACAAAGAAAACCCGATGGTCCGGGCCCGAAAGACAGGATAGCCGTTTTTGAAATTTGTAGTTTTTGTAAGAGTCCAGGTAGCGAATGAGGAGTCCGGGCCTAGGAAGGGCGAATGCCCCTGTGAAGAACAGCCGCGTGCGGGACAAGTTCCAGATTGATCATGAAGGTACCTTCAAGGGTTTTCTCAATTTTCGAGGACGTGGGTTTTGTGCGCGGTGTCGTATTTCACCATTCACATATCCTTTTGATCGTTATTGTTCATTTTTAAGCCTTGAAAATCATGAAAACATTGTTCGGGAGGGTGGACGGAAAACCTACCTCGAACGCTCGATGCAGGGAGGTGTGGAATCTACTCACGATGTGCAAGTGACGGCGAGGGTGATGAGTGTGAAGGTCTCAAAGATGGTGGACTCCTCTGGAAAGTTCTTTGATCACTATTTGCAACACTGACAAGTGAGAATGATAAATTTGGACCTTATATTTATACTCCCACCACCATTAATGGCCACAATAAATGTAGGTACGACGAGCAATCGGGTCGGTGGATTTTGACTTCGCGGACGGCGGCAGGAGTTCCGGGGTCCGGGGGTCGGGAAGGTGCAGGACGGCGGCCGCTTAGAAATTTCAGCTCGGGCATCGACGGCAGAAAACAGGAAGTTGGGGCCCAGAGGGCAGAGTTCGGCCAGAGGTCTGCCGTCAGGAACGACGAAACCTTTGCGGAGTTCCGCAAGTGAAAGTCTGGAGGTACGAGCCTGGCAAGCTCGAAGGCAGTCACAACTTCATAAATTTCCATTAGACGGAGAACAGGGGTTCGGGGTCCAGGGTCCGGGAAGACGCAACCCATTCGTCGTTGGGAACGGCAGACACAACAGGGAAACCCAGCTAGGGAAACACAAAGGGGCGGGCCTGACCGGGTCCAAGGCCACTGGCAGAGGCAAACTGCCAGAGAGACCCCACAAGGTGCCCAAAACTTGACAAAATGAGCCAAGGGGAAGTACAGACAACTTATGATGAAACTTTGGAGGCATACTGACCACCCGGAACACCAAAATGGGGCATGCAAAACGAGGCGGCGACAAAAACGACCTGGCAAAGCGAAAGAAAAAGAGGGTCCCCATTTTGAATGGGGCATGTGTGTTGAAGGCACAACACTAGGCTAATCCAATAAAATGCATACATCTAAACATAAATCAACTTAGATTAATTATCTTTAGCTATGTGAGTGAATAGTTTAGAATTTAATACTATTATAGGAAAGCAATTGTGAAGGAGGTCTATACTTAACTATACAAAAGATATTGAAGATATTATTAAGTTGGCACTAAAATCTGCCTCAATTTCAAGAATGATATTGATATTTGTAAATTAGGCAATAAATAACTACATAATGCATATTTGTAATTTTTTTTAGAAAAAAATTGGGCTCCATATAATATTTGATGAATCATATGCAACACAACAAGCAATGATCATTATTTTATTTACAAAGGCCAAGTCATTATCTTTCAAGGCCTCTTTTGTCAAAATTGAAGCAAATGAAGACCCGTATCTAAGCAAGATCTTTGGGAGGCATTCATGCACATTAGATTCTATTAGATTAAGATGACATAGTGGTATCACATACTATCTTTTCTACTCATATCCATGATTTTTTATTAATCTAAAAATGACTCTTTTTTCTAAGCTTTTCCTTGATAGCTTAGTGGCATATGACATAGATAGATTGTGTGACTTCTCTCATGGAATAAACTATCAAGTTTGTGTCACTTTGTCATTGACAAGGTAGATCAATGTACCTATCCACAATGAGCTAAAATGGGTGCCTTTACAGGATGTGATAGAAGTGTCCTAAACACTTAATTATGTCATGAGACAATTTTACAATGACAACAAAACATAATGAAAAAACTCTTTTTAAATAAAAATAAAATAATTTTAAAATAACTCTTAAATAGATAAATATATTTTAGATATTTATAATAGTGAGCAATAGATTTCTAAACATGAAAAACTACAATTATATGTCAATCTATTTCCAATTATTTTTTTATTTAGATTTTGACACAAATTATTTAATTTTAAAATAGTTATCAAATTATTATTGTATAATTTTTTAAAATTAGAATTCTTTATAAGAAAACATTTTATTGCCTTTCTAATAATATATGAAATATATAAGGCTCTTACAATCATTTGAATTTTCATGGGAATCCTATAAAAATATACACGGGATGCACTGTTTACTTTCCAGAAAACCGAAATTTTTGAAAATAAAATCTGTAATGATTTTTTGAACATTAACAGTAACTTCGCCGAGTTTTTTTATATCTGTAACCACCGCAAGAATGCATTCAGGCTAGTCAAGACAGATCATTGGGAAAAAAATTTCTTACGTCATCTCTACAATTGATCATACTGTATTTGTTAAAACAATTATGCATGGAAATTTCTCAAGCCAGTCATGGGGATTTTGAATCACAAGGTGCTTGCAATTGGTATGTGTTAAAAGAGATGCATTTTTCCTTTCCTCTGTATTCTCAATTCAGTCACTGTGCAATTTGTAAAGATGATTAGTCAGTGAATTTCTGAGTTGCTTATTTATGTACCGATTCTTTTCAGTCTAATTTGGTTAAGCACTCTTCATATGAGAGAAATGGGTAGGATAACGCCATCAAATATAACAAATTCTTTTATATAGGCTTCAACTCCAACTGGGTTTTCTGTGCATTTTGAAATTTGTTTTCAAGAATGGATTATTAACCATTTTTGCAATGAAATTTTTAGTCCAATTTTTCCTAATTACTCTTGTGTGTAGTTTTGAAAGCTCAAAACTACAAGTCCTACATTTGCATTGTTGATAGCATTCACAAGTCACCTCATTTTACATTTTGGTATTTCAAAAGCATTCTTAGCATCATTTTCTTACATTCACATCAATTGGAAACATTAAACATCGTATTTAGTTTTAAACAAAAAACTAAATTAAATTCATTAAGTATGCCTCTCATTCTTTTTTTGTCAATTCAGCAATTAGAATCCAGATTCTTATTGCTTGATCAGGATAAGCTTGGCTTTATCACATTCATCTATTATCCTTAATTTATTGCCTTAGCAATCTAATATTCGTAGGACGAATTGGTACTTTCGAAAAGAGAAACACTGAAAACCAAACACCACAAATCTGATATGTACCTGGATTTCAATGCCAACCTGTGGAGTATTCTCAAACAATTTATTCACACGCTCTCCATCTTCTACCATATGTTCCTACCAGACAGTATCAATAAAAAGAATTGTAAACATGTCAAACCTTCTACTTGACGAGGAGTTGAATATATTTAGACTGATTTTGTTCTCAAAATATTTGTAGATTACCCAACATCAATGCAATATAAACAAATAATATCATAGTAGCATCCAAACAGACTTTATAAAAACACCAGACATGCACCACATATGCATGGAAGAAGAAAGTGCCATTTACATCAAGATGTTTGTTATGGTTTTCACTAGGCACTATATGTACTTTGAATCTTCAAATTATCTTGTGTGCCTGCAATGACAAAGTCACAGCTGAAGTTATAGCTCACACAGGTCAGGCTTCAATTATTCTATCAAACTCATTATTTTATTCCTCCATCTGCGTGGCTGCGGCTCATAGACATTACAATGGCTGTCAGGGGTTTTGTCAAAATCACATGCCTTATTGACAATAAGAAAAGACCTACTCTTAGAACAGGTCCTTACATCCATGTCCCCGTCAACTAGCATAACTTTCCCACCCTGAATTTTGATTGTATGGTCGTAACAAGCTTATTTGATTAAAGTGGTGTTTCCATAGTGTATCAAGTTATTTGAAAGTTATTTGATTATTTATTAGGATTCAACTGCATCATATTGATTCAATCTTCAATGTTCATCAACCCATATTTTATGAGTAGTTGTTCACAAGAAACCATATTCCATGTGTAGTTTGTTCATGAGAACCCATATTTCATGAGCATGAATGGTCCATTTCACTCTCATTACATCTAGGTGATGCTCATTGGCATGAACCACTCAAACTTCCTAGGAGATCGCCCATCACAATACTACTCTAGCTCATGCATGATGCAGTTTGGCCCACAATCAAGCCCACATAGCTTTCTACCTCATTTGCAAAACCTTCAACAAGTGTCATTCCTTATGAATCATTCAATATAGAGCTCCCTATATCATTCATTTCATATATGTGGTCTCCTTGCAATGTAGCAAATTATATTATAATTTATTAGGATTCAAACCCATACTTTCAAATAAATATTTATCAACATATATTTCATGAGTAGTTGTTCACACAAACCAATCTCTCATGAGCATGAATGGTCCACTTAGCACTCATTGCATCTAGATGATGTTCACAAGGGTGAAGCTCAAGCATTCCTGGACCCATCCAAAGTAGTCCTCCAGCTGTAGTGCATTTAACATGGAATTTCCTCATAATCATGCCCAATTAGCTTGCTACTCTGTTTACTCAAAGGTTATTTATGATTAGGATGATGCTATGAGCTCTTTTTGGCTCTGATTTAGGTTGTCTGGCATGTTTCTGATCTTAACTCTCAGGCTTTCCTCCAGTAGTTGTATATGCAACAATGGCTTCTTTTGAAGAGAAAGCCTTCCTGAGACAAAAAAATAAATTAGAACTAGAGATGTTTTTCCCAAAAGTAATAGGAACTACCAAAATAGCTACGATCATGAAATGTTTTCTAGCAAAAATAGGCATATTTATTATATTTTCTTGCATATTTTCAGCAAGCAACTTAGCATTACTTAAAATGTTAACTTCACGGAAAAACTTGTCTTATTAAGGTTGGTACTCAAATTCCTCCTTTTTTTGACAAAATCTATCAAATCCTACTGGAACTTTTCAGCACAAGAGTTAATCTCTATAGCATCTCCCCGATGGTTGAATCACGGCAACACTGAATCAAGCAAGGAGCTCATCGGTGAGAGGGATTCTTGTGTCTCAACGACTGAAACAAGTATAACAGTAAGGTGCTCTCGGTGTGACAAAGGGTTTTCGACATGATATCTCACCGATATCATAGGGTCACAACGATACAAGTGATAAAGGTGTTTTCGGTGAGACATAGTGAAGGCTGTATGATATCTCCACGATGCAGATGGTCACGGCGATGAACAGGGGAGCACGGGTAGGCAGCGATAAGCGTTGTTTTGCCTTCGGCATACTTACAAAATGTCTCAGTGAATGGCTCAGAGATTATATTCAAATGCTATGGGCCGACATATGTGAAATTCTAAATACTGTTGATGGCCGACGTGATTTGGGCTCGATTTCCACGGTGGGCCGACATGAATTTTGAAATGTTATGATTCCTAATGCTGGTGTATAAATATGCACTCCAATTGTAATTGAGATATCATGAGATCTTAGATAGATACAATAGATTTTAGATGGATACAGTAGAATAAATTTCTCAGAACAGAGGCTATGTTGCATGTTTTCAAATGGCGTTTTCAATGAAAGTCAGCTGGTGTGGCAGGTTATTTCCGGTGTCAATTGTATGTTAAGTTTATTGAAAAGTATTGCTAAGCTGTCTCCATGTTGATTCTTTCTGGTTGTTTAAATTGAAGTAACAAGCTTATTTTCAGTTTATCTGTGCACATTTTTTGTATTTGTGTGATTAATCTATTGATTCTCTCAAGCAGAGATTAAATCCTTTTTGTTAATCATAATAACCAGGGGGATTCATCTGGATTATTAAAGTAGAGCTTAGTGGTCATAATCTTGCATGTTTATACAAGTTATAAATAGATCATATGCCATCAATTTGATTTTCTACCAGAATAAGTTGCCCACCTCTGTTTCATTTGACTCCGCATACCCAACAAGGCACTGGTCTCTGCAATTTCATCATTTGGATTCATTCAGTTTCTTTACATCTGTTTTACATTTGTTAATTGAGCACTTTAGGTTTTAGATCAGAAGATTGTTATTACTATCAAGTTTGAATTCGTTTGTTCACTTCCATCTTCCATTGTGGAAAAATTATTGCAAGAAGAATTATCATAAGTTTGCTTCATTCAGAAAGGTACACCCGCCTAGGTTTAGCAGCACCTAAAGAGTAAAAGGTTGAGTTCTCTTGACCTTGTCTGTTACCCTAAAGTGTATCAAGAGATTGGCAGCCTCTTGAGGCATTCCGCCTGCGTTTTTGAGAGCTAACACAATGATTTGAGGAAGAGAAAGCTTTGCTTTTGGTGCAAAGGACCTTATGATGATAAGCACAAATGCCCCTTGAGACCCAAGGGTAAAGCAAAGCAAATGGAATGGTTTTATGAAGGAGAAGACTTGACTGATTGGGATGACCAACAAGCTACTTATGATGATGAAGGGGCTGGAAACTTAGAAAAAGAAGAGGGAAATGAAGAGGAGCAGAAAATAAAAGATGCCTACATCACTAGCATGCAAAAAGAAGGTTCATTTAGGATGAGAGGTATCTTAGCAGGTCAAAAAGGGATCTCTCTACTGGATACAGGGGCTATTCATAACTTTATAGATGCATGATTTGTAGAGAGACGTGCTATTCAGACACGAGAATTTGAAGGAATCGGGGTAAAGGTTGTTGATGGCTACACATTGAAGTGTGAAAGAATGGTTTTAGATCTACCTATGCGTCTCAACAACTTCGAGTTTAAGGCTGATTTCTATGTTGTGAACATGGGGGATACCGATGTTGTGTTAGGTATGCGTTGGCTACATGCTATTGGAGAGTTTACTCTCAATCTTAGGGACATGGAAATGAAATTTCAGATTGATGGTAAAACTCACGTACTCAAAGCCATTAAGGACAGCAACCTGAAGGTAATTTCCTACAGGAGGATGGAGAGATTAGTTCGTCATGAGATGGTAGATTGGGCAGCAGAGTTTGTGGTGATGCCTACACATGATGAACAACAAAAACCTTTATACCATCCGGACATACAGGAGCTTAGAACAAGACACTCCAAAGTGTTTAGTGACATACCTCCTAGTAGGTCACCAAATAGAGGTATCGAGCATGTTATCAAGTTGGAGGAGGGTGCTAAGCCAGTTATGATCACCCCCTACCATCATCCCAAGAGATTGAAGGATGAGATAGAAAAGACTATTAAGGAGTTATTGGCTATGGGGCACATACGGCCTAGCAAGTCTCCCTTTGCATCTTCCGTGGTATTGGTGAAAAAGAAAGACGGTTCTCTACACATGTGTATCAACTACTGCCAGTTGAACAAGAGAACAATTAAAAACAGGTATTCGATCCCACACATAGATGAGTTGATTAATGAGCTCCAAGGTGCATGTTTCTTCTCAAAGATTGACTTGAGGTCCAGATACCATTAGATTAGGGTCAGAGATCAGGACATCGAGAAGACTGCTTTTCGTTGTCATTGTGGGTATTACAAGTTTCTAGTTATGCCTTTTGGCTTAACCAATGCACTTTCCAGTCCATGATGAACAGAGTTTTTCAGCCACAACTAAGGAGATATGTATTAGTCTTCTTTGATGATATTTTGGTTTACAGCTGGACTTGGGAGGAGCATCTGGCTCATTTGGATTCAATATTAGGCATACTTGACAGGGAGTCCTCGTACGCCAAGGAGTCCAAGTGTGCCTTGGGAATGACAAAGTTGTTATATTTGGGGCATGTTATCAGTGCAGATGGGATACACATGGATCCAGATGAGATTCGTGCTATTGTGGATTGGCTAGTTCCTGAGAATTTGACTCAGCTTAGAGGGTTTCTTGGATTGTGTGCCTTCTACTACCATTTTTTCAGAGGATTTTTCTGTCATGCAACGCCACTCACAGATCTGACACGGAAGGGGGCTTTCATATGGACTCCTCAGGCATAGGAGTGCTTTGAGAAGTTCAAGACTTTGATGACATCATGTCCAGTCCTGGAACTTCCTGACTTCACCAGGTCATTTGAGTTACATTGTGATGCTTCAGGAGAGGGCATTGGTGTCGTGCTTATGCAGGATAAGCACCCCATAGCTTTTGAGAGTAGAAAGCTAAGAGGGCCAGAGTTGAGCTACAACATTTACGACAAGGAGATGTTAGACATCATGCATGCGTTGGCTAAGTTCAGACAGTATCTAGTGGGCAGTCAGTTTACCATGAAAACTAATCACAATAATCTGAGGCATTTCATTAGTTAGAAGGATTTGAATGAGCGGCAACAGAAATGGATCAACAAAATTCAGTCTTATGATTTTGACATCTCATATGTCAAGGGCACATAGAATGTAGTAGCTAATGCATTGTCACACCGCCCTCACTTGAGCTCTATGGCCGAGATATTGGAGAATTGGAGGCATCTGATTATAGCTGAGTATGCCAAGAACCCTTGGGCTTTTGGCTTCATTGAGGGGACCATCCAGGACAACAGATAAACTCTTATAAATGAGCTTATCATTTACAAGTAGAGGGTATATTTGGTCCCAGGATCCGATGTGAAGAACAAAGCACTGGGAACCTTTCACAATTCACCATTAGCTAGACATCCTGGATATTATAAGACTTATAGACAGGTTCGGGAGAGGTTTACATGGAAAGGTCTCAAGACTAATGTTCTTCATCATGTTAGAGAGTGCACTATTTGTCAGCAGAACAAACAGGAGCACACATTTCTAGCAGGTTTGCTTCAGCCGCTCCCCATTCTCGAGAGGAAATGGGAATGCATATCTATGGATTTCATTTCGGGCTTGCTGAAAGCCCAGGGCAAGGATTGTTTATATGTGGTGGTTGACCATTTGATGAAATATGCTGATTTCTTTCAGATTACCACTACATATTCAGCGGCACAAGTGGCAGATCTTTTCTTCCGTGAGGTGTTCAGACTACATGGTTTTCCTCGTAGCATAGTTAGCGACAGAGATCGCCAGTTCATGAGCCACTTTTGGTAGGAGTTGTTTCAATTATGTGGGACCGAGTTGACTCCGAGTACTAGTTACCACCCTCAGACCGACGGACAAACTGAAATAGTGAATAAATGGGTGGAAGGATACCTACGGGATTATGTGACAGCACAAGAGGGAGCTTGGGTTAGGTGGATCTACTTGTATGAGTATTGTTATAATTCCACCTACCACATGACCATACAAATGTCACCATTTCGAGCCTTGTATGGATATGATGCACCCAGTTTCTTGGACTTGTTGCTTAGTGATAGCAGGGTACCCCGTGCCAGTGATCTTTTACAGGAGCATCAGGACATTATGCGAGCACTCTGAGAAAATATACAGAAGGCTCAGAATCAGCAAAAACAATATGTTGATCAGAGGCGAGTGGGGCGTTCATTTGAGATTGGTGACATGGTATACCTTATGCTGCAACCCTATAGACAGTCTACACTCAGGAGGAGTGGGCCAAAGAAGCTCCAGCCACGGTATTATGGGCCATTCAGTGTCATTCAGAGAGTTGGCGAGGTGGCGTATGAGCTTGAGTTACCGACAGGCAATAGAGTACATAACGTCTTTCAGGTATCATGCCTGAAGAAGGCATTGGGACATCATATCATTCCTTCTACTACACTTCCACCCCTTGATGATGAGGGCAGATTGGTTTTGGTTCCTGAGGCTATCCTAGAGACGAGAGAGAGACATCTTCAGCGTAGAGTCATTAGGGAGTATTTGGTCAAGTGGAAGGATTTTCCGATTGAGGATGATACGTGGGAGCATGAGGATATTCTGCAGCATCGAGCTCTGCAATTGCTTGAGGACAAGCAATCTCGAGGAGGGCGGACTGTAATGTCCCCTCCTTAATCAGCATCAGGTGACCAGGGGTTAGCTCATCACTTGACCCTTGTGACCTAGCAGTGTGTTTAGAGGGTCCATCTAGATTGTTTCCCCAACATTTGGGACATTTAACGTGGTAGTGGTTTCAATGGGTTCAGGTTCTAGCATCTGTTTTGTTCACTTGCTTAGTTTTTGGACACTATTTATAGTAAGTGATATTTATGGACATGCTATTTTTGGCAGGGCACCTGGACTCCTGACTTTGGCAATGTCATGAGTGGCATAATTAATAAGTTATTAATGAGGGAAGAAGTGTTAATGACATTATAAAAATAATAAGTTATATTATAAAGTTATTTATTAACTTTATAAAAAGGGGGCCACTTAAAGTACATGAAGCAATTACCGTCATTAAGTGATTAAATATTATTTTATTGTGCCAAAGTCAAACTATTACTTAAAAGTGAAGTTTATATCATTTTTAATGACTAAAAAGGGGCCACTTGAGAAAATTGAACTTTTTAGTGAGAGTATAAAAGCTTTCAAGGCAAAGTCAACTTCACTTGAGAATATTTGACATTTTCCTTTGCTGGAGTTTTTCTCACCTAAATCTGGGGTTTCAGATCTTGATCACCATTGAAGAATGCAAAATTTTCGTGGGAAGAGCTGATTTGAGGTGGTGGAAGATCCATCGAATTTTGGCATAAGAGAGGCTACATTCAAGAGTCTCCTTTGAGCTGATTGAAGAATATTTTCTTGAGATTATATCAGAACTTTCATCTCAAATTTTAAGTTTGATAATTAGAAGCAAACAACAGACATCATTCTTCATTGGAGGTGAAAAAAGATAATATTTTAAAGAGCATTTAATGTTGAGAAGAGCCCTACGGCCTAGGAGAGAAGGATGGCTTTCATCTTGAGGGAAACACCTTTACTTTGAAGCTGATATCACTAGCAGTAGGTACGGCTAGGTTAGAAGGTCAATTTACAAACCAAAGAGATAGGGACAAGTGCTAGATTGTCTGCAAATAAAATCTGATCAAGGGTTCAAGGTGAATTCCCAGGTTTTCATATGTTTTCATTTATATCTCTTGCATGTAAAAAAGAAATGATCATGTGTTTAAAGAATTTGATATTAGTGATTGAAGGAAATAAAGAGTATTCATTCAGCCATTGCATGTCTATTCTTCTTAGATGTTATATATTTATTTTCAATCAGCATTTTATCTTCATTCTCTTGCATTCCAAAAAAAAGGCAAAAATTCAAAAAACATTCAAAACAAAAAAAAAACTCAGATCAGAAAAAAAATCATCAGCAAAGTGAAATTTCTCAGAGGGTTAAGCCAACCAGGCTTACTACATATTATGCAAACTGGAAATGAATTTCTGAACATGCATTACCATACCATTATTACAAGACTGCTAATATAAAATTCTGCATTGGTTGTATGTACTCGTCAAGTGCTATGTACTAAGAAGAAAACATTCTAGTTGCTTCTAATTGTCTGTTGTAATTTCATGTGGTTAGCTTGAATGATTGTATTGTAACAGTGTTATTCTGTTTATATTTCAATAGCAGTATTTTAGTTCATGTATTGTAATCTAACTCATCAGGTTTATCTAAACTAATGTTCAAAGAGCTCCCTTCAAATCAAATAAATGAAACACCAAAACACTCCATTCTAAGGGAAGGTTATGATCAAAAATTTATATCAGTCAAAGTGACATTCAGGATAGATGTTTGATAAATAAACAAAAGCATGAAACTAGAAAAATTCAGCCATAATTAATAGGGCATCTTACACAAACTCTGCATCTTGTCTTATCTTATTGACTTTCTTCTTGTCCTTCTTTTTGTGGCCTTCTTTCTTATCTTGTTGCTACATATTTCTATCTTCTCTTCTTAACTTTGTGATACCTCACCTAGGGCTTCTCTCCGCTTTTCCTCTTGACCAGTCTTTTGGTACCCAGGTTCTTCACGTTAACCTATCAATCTGCAATAGACATCTCTCCGAGAATCAATGAATATAACTAACTTCTTCATCAAACTCATTTGAAACTCTCAACTTCCTCTTCCCAGACCTTTTAAGCTCTGATACCAAAATGATACAGAGGGATAAACAAATGCAAGAAAATTAAGGTTTTCAGATTTTATAGACTCTACTAAAGGTTTTTCAAACCCCACTTTTTAGGGTGAACTCAAAGAAACAAGTTTCTTGCTTAAACCCTCATAGAAACTTAACGTTTTGAACTTTTGACAATCTTTATGACAAAGAACACGCTCAGACCTTCATAAATCACACAAATGACTGAATTAGAACTTTTCCTTTGGTGGGAACCTGGGCAGCAGCCTAAAGAAGAAATTCACCAAGTTCATCAATTTTTGATGGTGCAAACGAAAGTTATGATTTTTTTAAGCATGTTGAAAACCCTAGATCTGTAACAGGGCTATTGGTAGTATTTTTGCCATATCTTGCTCAAAATACAATGAAATCATGCCAAACCAATTACATTGGATTCTTAAAGCAATTCTCTATCATCCCATACAATCAAAGATCTTGAAATGGCTTCGTACATGGCCGTACAATGCTGTTTTCAGACTGTAATTGTAGAAAATTGACATAAAATTGACAAAAAAAAAGGGTATTTCATGAAATATTGCTCCCGCAGCCTCTTGGAGCGTGTATTCTCATTGATTCAACATGAATCAACATAAAAAATAGTTATGATTTGAAAATACATGTTTTTCTTTCAAAAACCTAATGTAACGTAATGTCTTTTTGCATCAAACTTGCCAAATATGCACTTTTTTGCAACTTTGCAACCTAGAACTTAAAAAAAATGAAGTAAAAAGACCCTACATGGTCTTCCATGGTCGTCTAAGACCTTCACAAACTCAATTAAGACTCCTAACAACAAAATCCAAAACTTACATTTTTTAGGTTGCTAGATGCTCCTACATCACGTATCCTAAAATTGTTACAAACTTGGTCCTCTTTATGCTTCAATGGCATTAACCCGTGTCTCCAACCATTTATGGTTATAGTATACGTATATTTCCTCCCATCATATATAGCCTATTGGTCAAATTGGCATGGCCTCCCTAATAGTAGGTGACACACATCCATCGATATTACATCAAACAAGACTTCATCATGATAACTTACTTTTATGGATCTTACCCAACATTGTTTATTGACTATGACTTTGCATTCTCTTTGCAACCAAGAAAATAAGTGTTTGGTTGCTTCTACCTCTTCAACTTTAATTTTTCTTCCATCTTTTCTAACACCAAATTATCATTACTTTCACTATTAATGACAGTCTTGCAATGCTTTCCCCTTGCTTTGCATCTAGTTCTAAACAATTTCTTTCTTTGTACCGGTCCTCCTCCCTCAATATGCTCCATCAAGGCCATTATCATCATTAGTGACTCTACATGTTCAAGACTATTTGGTTCATAAGATTTGTAAGGTTCCACTTCCACATATGCAACTTTGGCATTGTTCAAGTTGACTATTTTCCTTGGTTTTGGAAACACTCAAATTCTTGATGTCCTTCTTTGCACTTGAAGAGTGTCCCTTCGAAGGTTCTCTTGTCACTTCCTCTATATCCCTTTCTTTCTCTTTGGTATCTGATTCTAATGTATCTTCCTCCTCTTTGTTCTTTTGGTGGTAGTTACTATTCTCTTAGCCTTTGTTGTAAGCCTCATTCCTTGTTTCTTTGTCGTAGTAAAATGCATTGTCTCTACAATCAAAATTATCAACCCTTTTTCCTTCCTTTTTGGGTCTTTGATCACCACACAAAGATCTATCTCTTTGTGGTCTCTCCACTAGTCAATTTTGTCAATTCCCAAATCTCTTTTTTAACTTGTCTCCTACTTTGGTCACAAATTGGTATGCTTCCTTTGAGGTGGTTAATCTAACAAAGATCAATTCTTTGTAAATATTCTCTCTTAATCCATTCATGTACCTCATAACCTTTACTTTCCTAACTCAATATGTTTTGTTCTGATACTTAGCTTATGAAATTCTTGAGTGTATTATTTTACAATCATATCCCTTTGTCTTAGACTTCATAGTTTCTTCAATCGATAATCCATTGGTATAAATTTCCTTTTCAATTTTGTAACCATCCTATCCCATTTTGTTACTTTCTCTCCATTCCTATTCCTTTTTAGTTGTACCTGTTTTCAACCAAATAGTGGTATGTCCCTTTAGCTTAGTTTTTGCAAACCTTACCTTTTGAGTCCTTATCTCTTGTTATTGAAAATACTCATTTAATTAATTTATAAAATAAACTATTTCTTCAATATTTAGGTCACTATAATAGTTTGGAACTTCCATCATATGTCTCTTGCTAATTTTATAGATGGATTTTAACACCTTCACCTATTCTAACTCTTATTCCTGATCTTCTAGACCTTGTACCTCATATTTGGCATCTCCATATTCATTGCTTTCATCATACTGCTTTGGGTTTTAGCCCCTTTTTAATCTTCTTCTAAGGATTTCAATTGAACTATATTTTCCTTTTCCTCTTTAAAACTTCATCCGATTTCCCAACTATGTTGGACTTACCTGGATTCCTCAAGCAATGTCTTCCTAGATCTATTGAAAAATTCCTCTAATTAATGATCCGACTACAATCACCCTTGCATCTACCTCTCAATTGGTGATTTGTTGACAAGATTCTTGCAAGTCACCTTAGTCTAGTGTTTTATTCTCAAGAAAAACCCATATAACAATTGATTATCTTCCCAATATTTGAACATTATGCTTTGATACAAATTAATGCAATCATGGTAGGAGGGTCCAATGAAGGACTATCCAACCATGCAACCCGCAAGTTACACAAACAAATACAATTAGAACACATCAAGATTGACATAAATATATTCTGGGAAAACTCTCAAAGTGGAAAAAACCCAACCTCAAAAGATTCCATATTTAATTATTAATGTTGTAGAAAAATTACGACCTTCCATAATGGCATACAAGTTATGTTGCAACTGGTGCAAGGGCACCATAGGTTTTCATGCCCCAAGAGGGGTCAAAAATTTAAATTTTGTGATTTGTGATGCTCCATCAAGGTCCTTATCATCATTAGCGACTCTCCATGTTCAAGATCATCTAGTGCACAAGATTTGTAAAGTTTCACTTCCACATATGCAACTTTGGCATTGTTCCCCAACTATTTTCCTTGGTCTTGGAAACACTCACATGCTCTATGTCCTTTACATTTGAATAATATCCCTTTTGTGATGCAGACCAAGAGGATTCACAATAATGGGCGTCAACTCACATACCCATCCCTCAAGGCAAATTGGGTTTACAAATGCTTGATTTCAAGACACAAAAACAAAGAGAAGGCATAAAAATTCTTGTAGAATCATCAAAACACATTAAACAATAGCAAATGAATGATTCAAAACCATTTTCCAACCAGTACTCATGGTTTTACATCAAACTCACACATTGAACCCTCAATTTAGACTTCCAAACATGATTGTGTCAACAGGGCAGTTAACTTACAAAGGCAACAAACTTGTTTAAACACCAAAACCTGAAAAGGGATGGTTCTAAATACATCCCTACACAATTCCAAACCAATAACATAGAAGAATGACTTTATAACCACGGACAAACTTCTTCAAAACCCTCTGTTTACTGTGTTTTTCCATAATTTTACTCAATTTCCAAATCTAGGGATTCCTTGAACCCACTCCAAACCAAACATTCAAGGCCTGAAACTTTGGAATATTTTAAAAAACATCTAAAACTCCTTACACACCAATTTTGAGGATATTTCAATGACTAAAATAAGAGATATGCAATTTTGAATGCTTGCTGCCCTATGTAAATCTGAACTTGACTGTTTCTACCAAAATGAGCATATATTTCTTAATATTCCATGAAATGACCTCAAAAAAGCGTAAAAATAAATCTAACTCGTTGGTCTATCCAACCATATAATATTTAGTTCATTTGGAGGCCGTACCTGCTCGTACAATTTGTTGCAACACGACTGTTACAGAGAAATCTGGAAATTTCAGCCACAAAAACCTACATAACTTTCATTCTACTTCATGAAAATGAATGAAATAGAAACTAAAATTCAGTAGACACATAGGAATATCAAATCAGATGACTTCCCATTGAAAATATTGAAGTATATAGCCGTATAAGTCTCTGCAACTTCTGTTTTCTCAGAAAAAATCAGAAAAATGGAGGTTTTCATTGATTTTCAATAAAAAAACTTCAAATATCATTCCTCCTCCCTTGCCTCATGATGTGTGAGGATTATTTATGCCTTTCAATCCATAAGCAACTCCAACCAATCGAAAAAAACCTACCTTATACCTACCATGACCCTTAAACTCCTCAATTTGCCTTTTTTGCCAACTTTGCATTTTTGCAATTTTACAAGATTTTCACATTTTGACACACTAACCCCTATAAGACCTCAAATACATCCAATATGGTCTTGTATGACCTTACACATGGATTTTACATGAATTTGGACCTTCACATTGTTTTACAAAAAAATTTGCAACATTTAACACAACTTGCACCTTTTTTGCAAATATGACAAAAATTGACCAATTGAAAAAATTGATCACTCTACCTATGCAAACACCTATCAAATGGCATAAACACATTAAAATGGTCTTGAGAGACCTTATTCAATGACCCCATAACACTCCTTACTCTTTTTTATACAATTAGGCCTCATGGAGTCTTGAAAACAAACTGGTGCTCCTGCACCATTCTCGCTAGGAAGAAAAAACTCAAGTCTCTTGAGTTAACAAAATGTAAAGCACCTACAAAAAGCAATGAATCTTCACCACCTACAATCACAAAAATTTACATCTTCATTTTGACCCATGGCTTTTTTTTCCTTGAAATCATAAGCACAATAAGTGAATTGTGTCTTCCTGTCATCTTATCATCCTGTGCATGCTCACACTCATCCATACACTCTATGCCTTGATTTTCCTTCTGCTCTATGAACCAAAATGTCTCTACATCTCCTGTATCAAGATAACAACAAATTTCTACATGGAAAAAACTGAAAATGTTGTTAGTCTCATCATGAAACAATGAAGTAAATATCTAATTCTCATACCTTGGTGGCTCAATTTGTAACTGAAAATCTATTTCACCTTTGTCCTCTTCTTCTTCAGGTGTAGGCACCAACTCTTCATCATCTTCTTCCTTATCCATTGAGTCTTCTTCATTTTTTGTCTTCATGTCTTCAAGGTCTTCATTCTCTACTTGTTTGAACTCTTCATTATTAGCAATCTCTCCAACTTGTTTGCTTTCTTCTCCATTTGACATAGTCTTCATCTTCTTCTCTTGTTTTCTCTTCATGATTAGCCTCTTGATAGGCCAAACAACTTGCCTCTTAACTAATAAGTGCCAACTAGGTTTTAACTGCTTCCATTCAGCCTCAAGCCTTTCTATCCTCATACTAATTGCCTCCATTCTTTCATCTCTTGATCTGATGGTATGAGCCCTAATTTATAGTCATACTAATTATTTTTTGTGCAGCAATCCAGGTACTTGAATTGGTGGTATGAGAGCTAATTTATAGTCATATGATGCAACCCGATTTAATATGAAAGGTTGTGATTATTTAATTAGACATTCTAGTTACTAATGATATATTGCTACTATTTTCACATCAGTAAATGTGATTAACATTTTTTTTTCATATGCCTTGAATGTTTATCCATGATAGAAGGAACTAAGATTACAAGAGGGGAATGGTGATGGGGAACTCTCCTAGGTATGTCACCTTAGATAAGGACCAAATGAGCCCCATGAGGCCAAGGGGGTACAAAGGAATCAATGCTTTGGGCTTAGGAGAGATGGCATTTTCAGGGCACCCATTGTAATCTCACTCCTCTATCGTGGATAATCAGCATAAGAGGTCAAATCATAGAGAGAGGGAAATGGTTGGCAAGATGAGGGGATAATGGAAAAGACACCTCTTAGGTAGATCACCTCATATGGATGGCATGGGCCACATGAGGCCAAACCCTACAAAACATGAATGCGACCATAGATGCTCTTAGGTCTCACCAAGGAAATGGGAGGGAAGCCACCCCAAGCCAAATGTACAATAACACCACACCAAGGTCCACCCAAGAGTAAGTGGGCCTCCCTTCTTATCTAGGGAAGGGTCATCAGGGGAAGAAGGGGAAGTTAACACATCTAATTCGAAATTGAATGAACTTGCTACACTATATGCAAGGCTTGACCCTGAGGTCAAGAAGAGCATTCCTCTTAAGGTATATTGTAATGCTAGAAAAAAGAAGGCCCATAGGAAAAGAAAGAATCAAACTAATCAACATTTTCAATGCATTGTAGGCAAGTTGGCCATCCCAAGTTTTGATGGATCAGGAAAACCACAACCCATTCATGGGTCCAAAAACTCGAAACCTACCTATCTCTCAATCCAATGTTAGAAGAAATTCCATTAAATTTTCCATATTGCACTTAGAAGGGGTTGCCCATGATTTGTGGAACCATGGTCTAATCACCCAAAATCATCAAAACATAAAGACTTATGATGCCTTCACAAAGTTACTCATTGAGAGGTTTGACCAAACACACCCCCAAAATCACTTTAAATAATTAACAAGAATAAGACAAAGGGGAACCCTTGAAGAATATATCATTGAATTCCAAAGATTAGCAGTTATGGTCCCAAAAATATCCAAGGAGAATCTCACCTATTTATATAAGGATTATTTGATTCACTCCATGCCCTCGTAAGTACTTTTGACCCTACCACACTTAGGGAAGCAATCCAAAATGCCACATGTCTTAATGCTAAAATAAGAGAAAGGGAAAGGGGCCACTCAAAAGGGGAGATAAGAACTTCTATGGAAAGGATGGGCACAAGAAACCATACCTTTCTTATCATGGCCGAGAGGAACTAAGGAAGAAGGGTCTTTGCTTTGATTGCAAGAAAAGATGGGAAAGAGGACACATTTGTAGACAAGATAAAAACCAGGAAGGAGAGTTGTGTTTTAAATGCAAAAAAGTATGGAAACCAAGACACAAGTGCCAAAAGAATTTAGCTATTTCTTCACATAATTCAATGCTATACATGCTCATGCATCAATATTTAATAAGGTCATACGCTCATAACTTTAGAAGGAAAACTAAAAGTGTTCTCACAACCAAAATCCTAGCTTTTATGACACAATTTTATGACCTGCATAAACATAGATTTCCTTCTTAAAGGTGTTGGAATGAGACAACATATTTGAGGACTAATCATTAATGACATAAAATATGCATCAATCACCCATACACACACAATAGAACAAATATTGAGAAGGTAAAATGACTAAAATTTTATTCATAATAAGATGCTTCAGCTGATACAAATCTGCAAAACTAATTGATAATACATAAAATTGCTATCCTATATCGCAAAATGAGTTACAATCTCGTCTCTTTTTGCATAAGGAAAAAGAGGAAAGGAAGAACTGGCTAAAAAGAGTTGGAAGATCTTGCTTTATGGAAAGCCACCTTAGATAACTAATGCTGAAAGAGGCTGCACCTCATAGAAGACGTTGAATGTGCATGAAGAGTTGAACTGGATGTGAACTCTATAGTTGAGAGTTGACTTGAACTCTTTGACTTGTGCATGCTCCTTGAAGTTTGATTCAACTAAAGTAGAACTGAAACTCCAAGAGAAGCATGAAGATGATAGGAAAAAGTTGAGTTTAACCTCTTTGCATGAGGTTTTCAAGTTTTTGGGCGTATAAGGAAAAAAATCCTTTATTTAAGCGCCTCAAACTACCCCAAAATGCATAATTTTAGGCTCAAACCTTACTTAACTCCAAATTAATCCATATGGGCCTCTTAAGTGGGCCTAAACTGCCCCAAATTGTCACTAAACTGAGCAAGAACATAACCTAACCTCATAGATTGCACTGTCTTCTTTAGGTTGCACTTGATTGTGATCTTTTCATAGGTCATTTCTTATGCTTTTCAAATTTTATACCATGTCTTCACAAGGTTTTCATCACATTCTACATGTTCATGAGGATTGCCTTTTTTATATTCTTGAAACTCTGTCCTTAGAAACTTCATTCATACACTTGACCTGTGACTCCCCCCTTTGGCTTCCTAACTCTGTCACTCATTAATAGTGCTTTGACTGTGCCTTCCACTTGATCAAAGGCCTCTTAACTTTGAATGTTTCAAGCTCCTTCAACATCAAATTACTGAATGACTAATACTACAAATAGCCATATGATTAAAATTGTTTGTGCAAGGCAGCCCAAAACTTGTTCTCTGTCTTTCTATCATCATTGTGCAAACATGCTTGTAACCTTCCTAGCGTAAGTAGAAAAATCTTTAAATTTTCCTTCCTGACACTTATTGTTAAATTCTTCAGCTCCCTGCTCTTTAGGAAAGATCTTTAACTCTCCATTATTGTTCTTTAGAAAATAGAAAAAGTCGCTTTTTTCTCAAAACAAAACACTCAAAAGATACCAAACCATGCTTTGATGCATTAGTAGTATTCGTTTAGATCAGGTAACCTTGGAATATTGAATTGCTTCCCGAAAGTAGCTAATTATCATAGAGAACTTAAGCTTTCCCATAATTTGAACTAAGTACTTTGGCTGCAAAATAAAATCTATGGAGGCTTTTTTTTTATTAGAGACAACATGGATGCATCAACATACCTATCTTTTCCTTGATCGATCTTTCATGCATGCTTTTTCATGGAAGGGATATGATGATATATATGAACTCTACAAGTAGTTTGAACTCCTTTTTTCTCTTAACAAGTACTCCTCCATGTCCAATCTACCCTGCAACAGGCTTTCATAGCACCGGAACCTAAAAAACAAAAGTGAATTCAATATGCATGTGCTACTCCATGTTGCAACTGAATACAAGGTTGTTTGAGCATATGTAGGCTGCCACGAAGATTGAGCAGGGGTAGGTGGGTGGAAATCATATTTAACATGTTGGTTTGTTTAAAATGGAAAAGGATGTAATGTCCCTTATCCTAATTTTCCCTAGAATTCACCTATTGATCACAAATTCTACAAACTAGGGTTAGGGCTTTCACCTTATCAAATAAATAACTTCTTAATTATGTAATCATGGATTGAAACCTGCATTCAACATATGAACAACATTCCCCAATATGTATATATGTTTGTTAGAATTAGACTATTGCAATCACATTTATAGATTATCAATAATGCAATATATTATGAAATTGGGGGGACATGATGGATCCGTCTGAAGCCATATGCCAAGCCTAAGAGGGTGTATACCACAACGCTCCCCATTGGTGACTTGTACTTGCTTTACCCATCAATTTCACAACCCCTAAAGACACTTTCCATCATGTGGGATTGGACGGAGGTCGCAAGTGGGCTTTTGGGATCTCTACCACTCCACCCTTGGACCTTCCTTCTCGAGGAATTGGGCAGAGGTCGCAAGTGGGCTTCTGGCCTCTACCACTGCACCTCAAGCCCTTCCACAAGATGGGTTTCAAAAAATCAAGCACATCATATATTCTATCACAAGAAATTATTCATTAAATATTCTTATTAACATATGGGCAATATACATACATATGTAAACAATAATTTGCAAAAAAATAACAATCTGTGATGATGAACTGGACTGATTCTCTTTTGTTTACTAGTTTGTAAGTTTCTTCTCCTTAATTGATCCATTTGTTCTTGACACTCAGAAGATATCGTTAGTGTGAATCCAATAAATAAGAATCTATTTTCGATACTTATTTTAAAGCATCATAATTACTTATAAGGCTCAATAATTGTTGCAAGCATCATTATTGCATAATCGTATTATAATTATATATATATATATATATATATATATATATATATATATATATATATATATATATATATATATATATATATATTCCTATGATCATTTTATATGAACTTATCTAATTATGCCTCCTCTTGCACTCAGAGATATCATCCAGGTTTCTCATTTATCTCCTTTATTCTGTTTCTCCTTCCAATATCTTATTGTTTGAATAATAAATACATTCACTATAGGTGAGGGAGGATTTAATATTATTCCAATTATATCAATGGCTACTGCTATATCCATGTAGACTTCCCCCCCCCCATTCGATCTATTTATAGATGCTGCTACACTTTAGAAGTATATTCCAGATTCCTTACTTCATAGTTTATGCTCATCCTTTCCTTATTATATTCGTCGCTATTTCTTCATATTTATTTATGCTTGATTCTTCTTAGATATTGAATGATATTTTCCTTCTCAAATTGATATCTTTTTATCTCCTATTTCTAGCCTTATTCTCTATCTTTTTTTATCTGCTATATTTCTCAAATATATTACAGATTACTTTCCTCTCTCCCCCTCCTTCATTTTTCATTCTTTATTTATACCTTCCAAGAAATGCGTTTCCTTTGGAAGGCACAATGTTTCATAATAGATACACCTCCTTCAAGAGAGGTGACTTTTACAAAGGATCATCCTTTATTAACTTTCTTAATGAAACACTGAACAAGTGCCAATAGTGTGTTTTATAGGTAATAAACACCAAGCCCTACTATTAGGGAATCACACCCTTAGTGACCATTATGGAGTCACCTCAAATCTCCTATTCTTGGCATATGGTTTATGTTATTTTAACATAATCATAGGGTTATTGGTATTGTTGTTCTATAGTCATTCTTTTGTTGTTTGTGCTTAATTTGGTTGTTAATATAAGCAATATTATTCACTGCATATGTTTATATATATTTAATATAAATATATCATATGTTAATATATTTATTAGTTATGTATATTTGTTGTTGTTTATTATATGTTTTTTTAACATATTATTTATATTACTTTCCTATATTTAATTTTTTATTATCATATTATATTTGTTATATATTTTATTTATTTATTTGTTTTTCAATACCTCATATTTCGGGGGCATGACAATCTTCCCTTCCCAAAAATTGTTTTCCCATATTTTAGGGCCAAGCCTAAGAGGTTGTATACCATAGCCCTTCCCCTTGGCGACTTGTACCTGCTTTCCCCATCAATGTCACAACCCTTAAAGACACTTTTCATCCTGTGGGATTGGGCGGAGGTCGCAAGTGGGCTTTTTGGCTCTCTACCACTCCTCCCTGCCCCTTCTTGAAGAATTGGGTGGAGGTTGCAAGTGGGCTTCTAGCCTCTACCACTACGCGCCAAGCCCTTCGACAGGATGGGCTTCCGACAATCAAGCACATCATATATTCTATCACAAGAAATCATTCATTAAATATTCTTATTAACATATAGGCAATATGCATACATATGTAAAAAATGATTTGTAAAAAAATAACAATTTGTGGTGATGAACTAGATTGATTCTCTTTTGTTTCTTGGTCTGTAATTTTCTTCTCCTTAACTAATCCATCTTTTCTTGACACTCAAAATATACCATTAGTGTGAATCCAATAAATAAGAATCTATTTTCCATACTTATTTTCCATAATTACTTATAAGGCTCAATAATAGCTGCAAGCATCAATATTGCATAATTGTATAATATTAATATATATATATATAAATATAATATAAGTTCATATAAAATGGTCATAGGAATATATATAAGATATATATAAGATATATATGTATATATACATATATATCTTATATATATTCCTATGACCATTTTATATGAACTTATCTGATTTTATATATATACATATACATATATATCTTATATATATTCCTATGATCATTTTATATGAACTTATCTGATTATGCATGTTGTTGCACTCAGAGATTTTATCTAGGTTTCTCATTTATTTCCTTTCTTTTGTTTCTCCTTCTAATATCTTATTGTTTGAGTAATAAATACATTTACTATAAGTGAGGGAGGATTTAATATTATTCTGATTATATCAATGGTTGTTGCTATATCCATGTAGACTTCCCCCCCATTCGATCTATTTATATCTATTGTTACACTTTAGAAGTATATTCCAAATTCCTTACTTCATAGTTTATTCTCATCCTTTCCTTATTAGATTCGTTGCTACTTCATCATATTTATTTCTGCTTGATTCTTCTTAGATATTGAATGATATTTTCCTTCTCTAATTGATATCTTTTTATCTCCTATTTCTGGCCTTATTCTCTATTATTTTAATCCACTATATTTCCCAAATATATTACAAATTACTTTCCTCTCTCCCCCTCCTTCATTTTTCATTTTTTATTTATACCTTCCAAGAAATTTGTTTCCTTTGAAAGGCATGTTGTTTCATAATAAATATACCTCCTTCAAGAGAGGTGACTTTCTTAATGAAACACCGAACAAGTGCCAATAGTATGTTTTATTGGTAATAAACACCAAGCACTACTATTAGGGAATCACACCCTTAGTGACCATTATGGAGTTGCCTCAAATCTCCTATTCTTGGCATATGGTTTATGTTATTTTAACATAATCGTAGGATTATCAATTGGTATTGTTGTTCTATAGTCATTGTTTTGTTGTTTGTTCTTAATCTAGTTGTTGATATAAGCAATATTATTCACTACATATGTTTATATATATTTAATATAAATATATTATATGTTAATATATTTATTAGTTATGTATATTTGTTGTTGTTTATTATATGTTATTTAATATATTATTTATATTAGTTTCATATATTTAATTTTTTATTATCATATTATATTTGTTATTTTATTTTATTTATTTATTTGTATTTCAACACCTTATATTTTGGGGGCATGACAAAGGAATTTGGGTTAAAACCAGCTGCATGCTCAGCTTGATATGGTTGATAGGGAGGTATATGAGTAGAATTTTCATGAAATGGGGGTGGAAAGATTACTTTTCCATGATCTTTTGACATGTTAAAGTGTTCAAAACTTGGAATTTACTTTGAAATGAAAGAAAATCAGCTTCTTTTCTTCATAAAATAAACATGCCAATACTTTAGTCTACTTGAAACCAATAGATTGAAACTTTGAGTTGTTAGGTGTGTGAAGATTTTTTTCCTCCAAAGCTAGAAATTACTTATGTACACACAAACAACCAGCAATGAAAGGAAAAGCTTTGAACTATGAAAGTTCAAAGAGTCCCATTAGGCATGCCAAAAATTGTTGTCGCGAGGATAGCACCCTTAGCCAAGTGTGAAACTCAGCTATACTGTGAAACATTGGATCATCCTTTGGCTATGGATTGCCTTTAGTGAAGATGAACCTCCAGAGTGGGCCGGTTCCCTTGATGGACCTCCTATAAACTGTATTTGATCAAGGGATAGAAGAACTAAAATGGAAATATTTCTAATCCTAGGAGGTGATGCACCAAAATCTGTGACTTATTCCTACAGTTTTAACACACAAACTCTGAATTATTTAGCTATTTCTTTGCACAATTCAATGTTATACATGCTCATGCATCAATATTTCATAAGAAGTTCAAACACTCATAACTTTAGAAGGAAAACTAAAAGTGTTCTCATAGCCAAAATCCTTATTTTATGACACAATTTTATGACCTACATAAACATAGATTTCCTGCTTAAAGGTGTTGGAATGAGATAACATATTTGAGGGCTAATCATTAATCACGTAAAATATGCATCAATAACCTTGTTATCAATCTGAAGTTGCACCCTATTGAACCTGATGTTCAACACCTCAGTGTAACATGGGAAGACCTCTAAAGATGTGGGTTTCTTGTAAACAGAGGTCAACCTCCGGAGAATGCCGACTTCCTTTGGTATCACCTAAACTACTGATTATGTAAGGAAAAGGGAGAAGGAATGCATAAAATAAAGTTAAATCCTATGGTGATACATCGAACTGATAAGAGCAATGGAATACTTAGGTTACATTTGAATACTGATGATGGACATGGGACTGCACAACAAGATTCTTTAGATTATGCATACAAACAGGTTTGACATGCACACACTTTCAAGAAGGAAAAGCAAACTTTCACAAATTAAAAGCTCATGTGCAATTGAGTAAACACAGTTTATAACCTACATGATACTACTTTTGCAAAGAAAGGCATGCTAACATGAAACAAAGCTATAAGGAAAAGAAATATTTCACTAAGTAGCTTGATGAATCACTTAAAAATGCACAATACTTCACAAGAACCAGAAGGCAAAAAATGAACCATCAATGGTAACCAAGGTAAAATTTATATAACATGCTCCAAAATGAGTTACATAAGTTTTCTAATCTGAGAGAGGACTGTAGAAGTCACAGACCTTCAAAAAGCATCCAGAGAACTCTTTAAAAAGAGAAAAAATGCCTTATATACCAAAGTAAGGTCGGCCCTTCAAGGCTTACAAAAATATCAGTCTTCATAAAGATCTTCCCCTTAGATCTTTTCGAATGAAGTTAATGTTGTATTCAAGTGTATCCCTGCTGTTCATGTCGGTGAAGAATTTCTCCAAGAATGACCCTCTTGATATTTCACAACTACAACATTAACTTCCTGGTCTTCGTGTCCACCTTCGATCCTCTTCTGTCGAGCTGCTTAAATGCTTTGAAGCCCTTATCATTAATGTTTATCCACCCTTGCCAGTTGACATCCTAGTTGTCTCTGTGGTCTCTTCCTTTCTACACTCCTCATGTTTCAGATCTTTCTTCAAGTTGATCCCCATGCCAGTGTTCACCGAGCTGCTCTATCACTTTTGACTTTAGAGCAGATCCATGTTGGTTTACATTCTGTTGATCTTCTTCTCACCAGTCAAACTGCCACGGCTCGCCTGTAGCTTCCTCTAATTGGTTGAACAAATGCCACACAAGCTTCTTCGGGCGGTCAAAAGCTCTTCATCATAATCACATGTCGGTGAGACACTAGACGTGTCTCCCTGATGCGATTATGCCCCTTGGCAGTTATCGGCATAGCTCTCAACCGTCAGCAAGAGCTCATAGCGAGTTACAAAAGTCACGTTGATGTCAAAAATTGTCACCCAAACTATCGTTGTCGGCTAGACGTCATAGCGAGCCCTCAAAAGTTATACTGCTACATCCTTCGTCGGCGAGACAAACGCTATCGGCAAGACATCATGGCGAAGGCACCTTCCTCTCTCCCCAAGCTCTGATCATTCCTTTCGATGACACTCCCACAAGTCGGCAAGACCCTTTGGCGAAGCTATCATCTCTCGGCGAGACCTTTGTTGTCGGTGAGACCTCTTGCCGAGCTCCCTTTCTTTTCCCGAGTTCACTTTACTTTGGTAAGACCCTTTCGGGTCGGTGAGACATCTTGCCGAAGCCATCTTGTTTCGGCGGGAGCCTACCTTCCTGTTCACAATGGTCGACAAGACTATCGAGTCGGGGAGACTTCTCCCCGACCTCAAAATATTATACCAAAGGCAACCCCCCTGTCGGCAAGACCCTCCTCATTCGGCCAGACCTCATGGTGAATGTAAAACTTTCTCTCCGATGACAGCCTGGTGAACAACTGTCGGGGAGACTTTCCTCTATCGGCAGGACATGGAGGGTTCCATTAGTTACACTGATAGTTTACAACCATCGGTGAGACCATCGCTTGTCGGTAAGACATTACACCGACCCCTTCCATTCCTCCCGAGCTCAAACCTAGTGTCGGCAAGACCTCTATTTGATCGGCAAGACTTCATAGCGAACGAGGGTTCTTTTCCTCGATGACAATCCCTTTCGGTGAGACCTCCATCCCTTTGGCGAGACATTACCCTGATGTTAAACTCTCTCAGCAAGCTTGCTTTATCTCGGCAAGACCCTACTTGGTCGGCGAGACCTCATATTGAGCTCAAAAAATTTCGCCGAGACCTCATATTGAGCTCAAAAAATTTCGTCGAGACCTTTGCTTGATCGCTGAGACATCACGGTGAACTCCTTTCTTTCGCTGAGAGCATACCTCATTTCGGGGAGATGTCGCTTGGTTGGTGAGACCTTCCACTGAGCTCCTTTGTTTCTTTGGCAAGACCCCATGCCTTCGGCGAGACCTTACGCCAACCTCAATCCCTCTCAACGAGACTTTTACTATTGGTGAGACCTTTCCCCGATACCACCATCTTACACCGAAGGCACTCTGTTTCGGTGAGACATCATTCGGTCCCTGAGACATCACAGCGAGCTACACCTCTTCTCTTAACCGAGACTTCTTTGTGTCAGCCAGACCTCATGGCGAACACAAACCACTCTCCCCGATGCCGGCCCAATGAATAACTGTCGGTGTGACTTTTCTTCCAGCGGAGAGATACATAAAAACTCCCGACGACACGAATGTCCTGGCGACCGGTGTATTCAAACAAATAGAACACACTGCCAGTTGGCAAGACAA
Organism: Sequoia sempervirens; assembly: GCA_007258455.2. Lineage (NCBI taxonomy): Eukaryota > Viridiplantae > Streptophyta > Pinopsida > Cupressales > Cupressaceae > Sequoia > Sequoia sempervirens. The sequence goes on along the minus strand of VDFB02158499.1, from coordinate 16,845 downwards.
CAGGAAGGTCTTGCCGACTTTCTTCTCTGATGAGTTTTTTGCCAAAACTGACTGAGGCGAGGCTTTCCAATAGCTCCTTGAGGAATGTATCAGGGGAATGATTTAATCATATACAACAATGTCCCCATTTGACCTTCATGAACACCTGAAACATAGATTGCCCTGCTTGATTGAGCCCGTAGGTGAAAATCGAGCAACAAACCCATACACACACAATAGAATAAATATTGAAAAGGTAAAATGATTGAATAATTAAGAGTTTATAATTAAATGGTTGAATAATTAAGAGTTTATGTGTTAAAACTAGAGGTATAAGCTTCAGATTTTTGTGCATCATCTCCTAGGATTAGAAATATTTCCATTTTAGTTCTTCTATCCCTTTTCTTGATCACAATAATTAATAGTAATACATAACCAAATAATAGCTTTTGAAAGATTCAAACTCATCACCTGCAATTCAATCCAAGATTATTATTGACTCCTTGAACATTATTAGCCTTTTTCTTCAAATCCATGGTCATATTTAAGATGCTTTTGTAAAATTTAATAGTCAATGGGGTCCAATGTTTTCTAGCATAAATCTATTTATAGTAACGTTAGACTTTTGTGATTAATTTTGAGTAATCATGACTTGTCATATTCATCATGTCATTTCCTACCTTTGTCAAAAAGAATGAATTACCATGGCCTGTTCAAGGCATTCTGAAGCAAAATTAACAAGAAAATATCAAACAAGAAGACCAAACTTCAAAGAACATTAACTGACATTTTTTTCATCCTTTACTTTATCAAACGAGTGTGGGTGAGTGTCCTACAATGGGAGTATCTTAGGTCCGTCCAAGGTCCCACCCAAGCACCTTGGGTTTGTTGTGGGTCCTTTATATGAAGGACCCATGGTAAACCTAGGATTGTCCTAGGTGAACCCAAGGGGACTCAAGGATCGCCCAAACAAAAAATAAAAAATAAAAATCATTTTTTAAATTTATTTTTGCAAACAAAAATATGTCAGATACCTACTTTCACCTTTAAGGGACAAAATTGTGAAAATAGTGTGCACCATGAAGGTTTGTGTGGTTTCAAAAGCCTTAATTTGGGCTTGATGGAAAGGACTCTTTCCCTTGATCTTGCCATGTATTGTGACAAGGAATGCACTAGGGGAATTGCCCTCAGACCTCATGAGAGGTGCTACCCCTCAACCCCATTGGGGGTGTTTCCCTTTGACCCCTACGAGGAGTGTCATCCCTCAACCCCTTTAAGGTCTCCATCCCATCCCCCAATAGTTATCAGGATCTCTTTGTCACATAAGAAACTTGATTTCAGTCACCTACACTTTCATTGACAATTTTAATCTACTTTTAAAAACATTTATGGTGCAACTTTGGATGTATGGCCCATAGAAGGGGCAAGACATTCCCAATAACTATAAATAACTCTTATATCAACCTCCAATTTCAAGTAGATTTTTCTATCTATTTTCAATTTATTTTTTTTGCATTACAAAAAGTTAACCAATGAGTTTTTGGGTTGACCATTCGTGAATTAAAAAAAGTCTAAAATCCTTAAGCACTCTTGGATGAAGGTATGCAAATATCAATCTGCAAAAGAGAGTAAAACTTTTATGGTGCAACTTTGGATTTATGGCCCATAAAAGGGGCAAGACATTCCCAATAACATTAGAACCAAATGGATGAGATGCTAGTATGATACAAAAATGCCTTTGATTCATAGGCATATGTATCCCACCAATGTTAGAGGAAACAACTAAATGATTTGGTCTTTGGCACTGCACTATCAAGTAGATTGTTGTTTAAATATTCAGTGCTTGACAATCTCAATAGTTGGTTCAAAAGGGATTCACATTGCATGTGAGCATTGTGATTAATCTCCAAACAAGATTATTGCCACCAATTAGTAGTTAACTGGCTGAATAGTTATTAAACTGGTTAGCATAGAAGAAAATCTACAACTAATAGAATTAAAACTCAACATAGCCTCCTTGCCAGCTAGTAAATGGAGTGTATTATTGGTCACATTCAAGATTTGGGAAACTTAATAAGCTATGAATTTCAATATGATACTATAGTTGATTTACTTACTAAAAGGCAATGGCTACAAAAATACCAACCAAGGTCGGTTAATTATGTCATGAAGCCAATTCCCTTAAACAAATTCAAACCAACTCATCAAAGAGAATTTTGTAATTTTCTCACAATAATTTATAATAATGCATAACCAAAAAATAGCCTTGGAAAGTTTCAAACTCCTCAATAAGAAGAGAAGTCATGGGTATGCTCCCCCTAGCCTTGGGTTTGACTTCGAGGTCTGGGTTTACTCGACGCACGTGGCTTACGGATTGTTGCATACATCCTCAAGGGACTACTCTTGCCCCAAAATGACACATTTTTCTGACCCCAACTTGGTAGAATGTAAGACCAAGGTAAGGTGGGTTGGGTGTTGGACTGGGTCATAGGGATATCCCTAAGTCAATAAAAGAGAAGTCATGGGTATACTCCCCATGGTCTTGGGTTTGAGTTTGAGGTTTGGGTTTACTCGATGCACATGGCTTATGGGTTGTTGCATACATCCTCAAGGGACTACTCTTACCCTAGTGTGACACCCTTTCTCGACCCCAACTTGGAAAAATGTAAGACTAAGGTAAGGTGGGTTGGGTGTTGTGTTGGGTCATATGAATACCATTGAGGCAATAAAAAGAGAAGTCATGGGTATGCTCCCCATGATCTTAAGTTTGACTTCGAGGTTTGGGTTTACTTGATGCACATGGCTTACAAGCTATTTCATACATCCTCAAGGGACTACTCTTGCCCCAGTGTGACACCCTTTCTCAACCCCAACTTGGAAAAATGTAAGACCAAGGTAAGGTGAGTTGGGTGTTGTGTTGGGTCATACGAATACCCTTGAGGCAATAAAAAGAGAAGTCGTGGGTATGCTCCCCATGATCTTAAATTTGACTTCGAGGTTTGGGTTTACTCGATGCACATGGCTTACAGGTTGTTGCATACATCCTTAAGGACTATTCCTGCCCAAGTGTGACACCTTTTCCTGACCCCAACTTGGCAAAATGTAAGACCAAGGTAAGGTGGGTAGGGTGTTGGGTTGGGTCATAGGGAAACCCTTTAGTCAATAAAAAGATAATTCATGGGTATGCTCCCCATGGTCTTCGGTTTGACTTTGAGTTATGGGTTTACTAAATGCACGTGGTTTAAAGGTTGTTGCATACATCCTTAAGGGACTACCCTTGTCCTAGCGTGACACCTTTTCCTGACCCTAACTTGGAAGAATGTAAGACCAAGGTAAGGTCAGTTGGGCATTGGGTTGGGTCTTAGGAATACCCTTGAGTCAATAAAAGGGGAAGTCATTGGTATGCTCCTTATGGTCTTGGGTTTGACTTCAAAGTATGGGTTTGACTTGATGCGCGTGGCTTACGGGTTGTTGCATACATCCTCAAGGGACTACTCTTTCCCTAGTGTGACACCTTTTTCCGACCCCAACTTGGAAAAATGTAAAACCAAGGTAAGGTGGGTTAAGTGTTCGGTTGGGTCATAGGGATACCCTTGAGTCAATAAAAAGAGAAGTCATGGGTATGCTCCCCATGGATTTGGGTTTGACTTCGAGGTCTGGGTTTACTTGATGTACGTGGCTTATGGGTTGTTGCATACATCCTTAAGGAACTACTTTTTCCCTAGCATGACACCTTTTTCCAACCCCAACTTGGCAGAATGTAAGACCAAGGTAAGGTGGGTTGGGTGTTGGGTTGGGTCATAGAGATACCCTTGAGTCAATAAAAAGAGAAATCATGGGTATGCTCCCCATGGTCTTGGGTTTGACTTTGAGGTCTGGGTTACTCGATGCACATGGCTTACGAGCTATTGCATACATCCTCAAGGGACTACTCTTGTCCCAGCATGACACCTTTTTCTAACCCCAATTTGGCAGAATGTAAGACGAAGGTAAGGTGGGTTGGGTGTTGGGCTGGGTCATAGGGATACCCTTGAGTCAATAAAAAGAGAAGCCATGGGTATGCTCCCCATGGTCTTGGGTTTCACTTCGAGGTCTAGGTTTACTCGATGCACATGGCTTACGACTTGTTGCATACATCCTCAAATGACTACTCTTGCCCCAACATGACACATTTTCTCAGCCCCAACTTGGTAGGATGTAAGACCAAGGTAATGTGGGTTATGTGTTGGGCTAAGTCATAGGGATACCCCTAAGTCAATAGAAAGATGTCATAGGTATGCTCCCCATGGTTTTGGGATTTGACTTTGACGTCTAGGTTTACTCGATGCATGTGGCTTAAGGGTTGTTGCATACATCCTCTAGGGACTACTCTTGCCCCAACGTGACACCTTTTCTCAACCCCAACTTGGCAGAATGTAAGACCAAGGTAAGGTGGGTTGGTGTTGAGCTGGGTCATAGGGATACCCTTGAGTCAATAAAAAGAGAAGTTATGGGTATGCTCCCCATGGTTTTAGGTTTGACATCGAGGTCTGGGTTACTCGATGCACATGGCTTATGGGATATTGCATACATCCTCAAAGGACAACTCTTGTCCTAGCGTAACACCCTTTCCCAACCCCAACTTGGCAAAATGTAAGACCAAGGTAAGGTGGGTTGGGTGTTGGGTTGGGTCATAGAGATACCCTTGAGTCAATAAAAAGAGAACTCATGGGTATGCTCCCCATGGTATTGAGTTTGACTTTGAGGTCTGGGTTTTCTCGATGCACATGGCTTACGGGTTGTTGCATACATCCTCAAGGGACTATCTTGCCCTAGCGTGACACCTTTTCTCAACCCCAATTTGGCAGAATGTAAGACCAATGTAAGGTGGATTGGGTGTTGGGCTGGGTCCTAGGGATATTTTTGAGTCAATAAAAAGAGAAGTTATGGGTATTCTCCCCATGGTCTTGAGTTTGAATTGCAGGTTCAGGTTTACTCAATGCACGTGGTTTACGGGTTGTTGCATACATCCTCAAGGGACTACTCTTTCCCTAGCCTAACACATTTTCCTGACCCCAACTTAGTAAAATGTAATACCAAGTTAAAGCAGGTTGGACGTTGGGTTGGGTCGTAGGGATACCCTTGATTCAATAAAAAAATAAGTCATGGGTATGCTCCCCATGGTCTTGGGTTTGACTTCGAGGTCTAGTTTTACTCGATGTACGTGACTTACGGGCTATTGCATACATCCTCAAGTGACTACTCTTGCCCTAGTATGACACCTTTTCCTGACCACAACTTGGCATAATGTAAGACCAAGGTAAGGTGGGTTGGGTGTTGGGATGGGTCATAGGGATACCCTTGAGTAAATAAAAAGAGAAGTCATGGGTATGCTCCCCATAGTCTTGTGTTTGACTTTGAGGTCTGGGTTTACTCGATGCACGTGGCTTACCGGTTGTTGCATACATCCTCAAGGGACTACTTTGCTTGACACCTTTTCTCGACCCCAGCGTGGAAGAATGTAAGACCAAGGTAAGGTGGGTTGGGTGATGGGTTGGGTCATATAGATACCTTTGAGTCAATAAAAAGAGAAGTTGTGGGTATGCTCCCTATGGTCTTGGGTTTGACTTTGAGGTCTGGGTTTACTCGATGCACTTGGCTTACGAGTTGTTGCATACATCCTCAAAGGACTATTCTTGCCACAACATGACACCTTTTCTAGACCCCAACTTGGCAGAATGTAAGACCAAGGTAGGGTGGGTTGGGTGTTGGGATAGGTCCTAGGGATACCCTTAAGTTATTAAAAAGAAAAGTCATGGGTATGCTTCACACGGTCTTGGGTTTGACTTCAACGTTTGGGTTTAATCGATGTATGTGGTTTATGGGCTATTGCATTCATCTTTAAGGGACTACTCTTTTCCCAGCACGACACTCTTTTTCATGACTCCAACTTGGTAAAATGTAAGACCAAGGTAAGACGGGTTGGGCATTGGGCTAAGTCGTAGGGATACCCTTGAGTCAGCAAAATCAGAAGTCATGGGTATGCTTCCTATTGTCTTGGGTTTGACTTTGAGGTTTTGGTTTACTCAATGCACATGGCTTACAGATTGTTACATACATCCTCAAGGGACTACTCTTGCCACAACATGACACCATTTCCCAACCCCAACTTGGCAGAATGTAAGACCAAGATAAAGTGGGTTGGGTGTTGGGTTGGGTCATAGGGATACCCTTGAGTCTATAAAAATAGAAGTCATGGGTATGCTCCCCATGGTCTTGGGTTTGACTTCGAGGCCTAGGTTACTCTATGCACGTGGCTTACGGGTTGTTGCATACATCCTCAAGAGACTACTCTTGCCCCAGTATAACACCTTTTCCCAACCCCAACATGGCAAAATGTAAGACCAAATTAAGGTGGGTTGGATGTTGGGTTGGGTCATAGGGATACCTTTGAGTCAATAAAAAGAGAAGTCATGGGTATGCTCCCCATGGTCTCTGGTTTGACTTCGAGGTTTGGGTTTATTCGATGTATGTGGCTTAAGGGATGTTGCATACATCCTCAAGGGACTACTCTTTCCCAACGTGACATCTTTTTTCTGACCCCAACTTGGCAAAATGTAAGACCAAGGTAAGGTGGTTAGGGTGTTGTTATGGGTCATAGGGATACCTTTGGGTCAATTAAAAGAGAATTCATGGGTATGCTCCCCATGGTCTTGGGTTTGACTTGGAGGTATAATTTTACTCGATGCACATGGCTTATAGGTTGTTGCATACATCCTCAAGGGACTACTCTTGCCCCTATGTGACACCTTTTCCTAACCCCAACATGGAAAAATGTAAGACCAAGGTAAGGTGGGTTGGGTATTGTGTTGGGTCATACAGATACCCTTAAGTCAATAAAAAGGGAAGTCATGGGTATGCTCCCCATGGTTTTGAGTTTGACTTCTAGGTCTAGGTTTACTCGATGCATGTGGTTTACGGGCTGTTGCATACATCCTCAAGGACTATTCTTGCCCAAGCGTGACACCTTTCCCGACCTCAACTTGGCAGAATGTAATACCAAGATTTGGGCATTGGGTTGGGTTGTAGGGATACCCTTGAGTCAATAAAAAGAGAAGTCATGGGTATGATCCCTGTGGTCTTGGGTTTTACTTCGAGGTCTGGGTTTTACTCGATGCATGTGGCTTACGGGTTGTTGCATACATCTTCAAGGGACTACTCTTGCCCTAGCATGACACATTTTTCTGACCTCAACTTGACAAAATGTAAGACCAAGGTAAGGTGGGTTGGGTGTTGGGTTGGGTCATAGGGATACACTTGAGTCAATAGAAAGAGAAGTCATGGGTATGTTCTCCATGGTCCTTGGTTTGACTTTGAAGTCTCGGTTTACTCAATGCACGTGGCTTACAGGCTATTGCATACATCCTTAAAGGACTAATTTTTCCTCGGCATGACACCTTTCTCAACCCCAACTTGGTAGAATGTAAGACCAATCTAAGGTGGGTTGGGTGTTGGGTTGGGTCATAGAGATATCCTTGAGTCAATATAAAGAGAAATCATGGGTATGCTCCCCATAGTCTTGGGTTTGACTTTGAGGTATGGCTTACTTGATGCATGTGGCTTACAGGCTATTGCATACATCCTCAAGGGACTAATCTTATCCCAGCATGACACATTTTCCCAACCACAACTTGGCAAAATATAAGACGAAGGTAAGGTGGGTTGGGTGTTCGGCTGGGTCATAGAGATAACCTTGAGTTAATAAAAAGAGAAGTCATGGGTATGCTCCCCATGGTCTTGGGTTTGACTTCGAGGTCTGCGTTTAGTCGATGCACGTGGTTTACAAGTTGTTGCATACATCCTTGAAGGACTACTCTTGTCCTAGCGTGACATCTTTTCCCTACCCGAACTTGGCATAATGTAAGACCAAGGAAATGTGAGTTGGGTGTTGGGCTAAGTCATAGAGATACCCTTGAGTCAATAAAAAGAGGTCATGGATATGCTCCCTATGGTTTTGGGTTTGACTTCTAGGGTTGGGTTTACTCAATGCATGTGGCTTACGGGCTATTGCATACATCCTCAAGGAACTACTCTTTCCCCAACGTGACACATTTTTCCGACCCCAACTTGGTAGAATGTAAGACTAAGGTAAGGTGGGTTGGTGTTGGGCTAGGTCATAGGGATACCCTTAAGTCAATAAAAAAAGAAGTCATGGGTATGCTCCCCATGGTCTTGGGTTTGACTTCAAGGTCTGTGTTTACTCAATGCATGTGGCTTACGAGCTATTGCATACATCCTCAATGGACTACTCTTGCCCCAACGTGATATCTTTTCCCGACCCCAACTTGGTACAATGTCAGACTAAGGTAAGGTGGGTAGGGTGTTGGGTTGGGTCATAGGGATACCCTTGAGTCAATAAAAAGAGAAGTCATGGGTATGCTCCCTATGGTCTTGGATTTGATTTCGAGGTCTGGGTTTACTCGATGCACGTGGCTTGCGAGTTGTTGCATACATCCTCAAGGGACTACTCTTGCCCCAGTGTAACACCTTTTCCTGACCCCAACTTGGTAGAATGTAAGACCAAGGTAAGGTGGGTTGGGTGTTGGGCTGGGTCATAGGGATACCCTTGATTCAATAAAAAGAGAAGTCATGGGTATGCTCCCCATGGTCTTGGGTTTGACTTTGAGGTCTGGGTTTTCTCGATGCACGTGGCTTACGGGTTGTTACATACATCCTCAAAGGACTATCTTTCCCTAGTGTGACACCTTTTCTCGACCCCAATTTGGTAGAATGTAAGACCAAGGTAAGGTGGGTTGGGTGTTGGACTAGGTCCTAGGGTTACCGTTGAGTCAATAAAAAAAAAGTTATGGGTATGCTCCCCATGGTCCTGGGTTTGACTTGCAAGTTTGGGTTACTCGATGCACATGGTTTACGGGTTGTTGCATACATCCTCAAGGGATTACTCTTGCCCCTACATGACACCTTTTTCCGACCCCAACTTGGAAAAATGTAAGACCAAGGTAAGGTAGGTTGGGTGTTGGGCTGGGTCGTAGGGATACCTGTTATGCCCTGCATACATGCCCCAACTTTTTACTTGGAAAAGTTGGGGACCCCCTTTGTTTTCCTTCCATTTCGTTACTTGGTTTTGTCATGTTCATGATTTTTTTGTTCTTGTTTTCATCCTTTCTTGTGCCTTTTTTTTGTTTTCTTTGTCTTTTTCTGATTCAGGTTTCAGACTAGAGCTTGCACTCTACACGTTTGGAAAGTTCAAGTTTTCGTTTCTATCTCGACTCCAATCTCTGTTTACTTGTCGTCGTTGTTTTGTCGGGATCGAGTTTTGAAATGGAATTGACACTTGACACCTTTTGGGGTTTCAAGTTTTGGTTCCATCCCGACTCCAATCTTCGATCCCTTCCATAAGTAGGAGCAATTACTTCACATAGGATAAGTAATAAGTAGGAGCAGCTTCCAAATGCATTTTCTTGTCATGGCATTCCATGAGACCACTTTTTACTAAGGCATCTTGTCAAATAGTTCATTGCCTTGTCTATGCTATGGATGCTTGGAAGGAATATACGAAAGAATAATAGTAAGCAATAGCATAGACAAGGCAATGAGTTGTTTTAAAAAATGCCTCAAAGAAATGCAGTCTCATGGTGATTTCCATCACCATGAGACCCAATTCCTTTGAGGCACTTTTTCAAATAGCTCACCGCCTTTTCTATGCTACCACATTTTCCATACATGTCTACCAAAGCATTTATCAAACAATTTATTTCCTCACTGTTATGGCTAAAAGCTTAAAAAAGGTGCTTTCCAACAAACTATGAATGCTTGGAAAAAATCTATCAAAGCATAATAGTAAGCAATAGCATAGACAAGGCAGTTAGTAGTTTGAAGAAATACCTCGAAGAAATGCGGTCTCATGGTGATGGAATGCCATTCCATCACCATGAGACCACATTTCATTGAGGCATTTCTTCAAATAGCTCACCACCTTTTCTATGATACCACATTTTCCATACATGTGTACCAAAGCATTTTATCAAACTACTCACTTCCTTGTTGCTATGGCTAAAGGCCTAAAATAGGTGCTTTCCAACAAATTATGGAAATTTTCTATCAAAGCATAATAGTAAGCAATAATACCATGGAGAATACAATGAATTGTTTGAAAAAATTCCTGAAAGAAATGAGGTCTTATGGTGATGGAATGCCATGTCGTGCATTTGTTTGTAATGGCATTCCATCACCATGAGACCCCATTTCTTTGAGGCATTTTTTCAAACAGTTCACTACCTTCTCTATGCCACCATAGTTATCATACATGTCTACAAAAGCATTTTATCAAACGGTTCACCCGCTTGCTGCTATGGGTAAAAGCCTAAAAACAAGTGTTTTCAAACAAGATATGAATAGGGAAAATAGTAAGCATGATAGGTAGAAATATATAGTTTAATAAGTACTCAAAATTTTGTTCATTATCTCATACATTATAAGTCATGACATGGATCGCTATTGTAGTTTTTGTGATTGAATAATTTGTTGTTTCATTTTTCAGATGGTGCAAGTGGAAACACCTCTGAATGTGATGAGGGCAATGGAGATTGGTGTTTCATCTACTATAGAATCCTCGATGGCTCTGATAGGGGAGGTATGAGGCAAATTACTAAATTTCAATTTACATTCATTGTTATAGATGTTAGTTAGTGAAAAAAAAAACCATTATTGATTCGTAGTTTAATTCCTATTTGGATGGTTTATACAGGGCTTTAGCATGCCTTAACATGGGAATTTCAATATTTCCCTCATGGAGAGTGATCATTAGATGGCGATAAGTGATTATTTTGTTAAATATATCATTTTTGATAATGTAATTTATATATATTAATGTATTTACTTCTTATTGTAACATATAGGACTTGAGCAAGAACTAACCCCTAGGAGGAGCACTCCTCAACTGCAACATAAATGAGTGATAGACGTATCACCATCTGATCGAAAAGAAAAGGGCAAGAGTTTATTTCGAGAGCTTGGAGAGCAATGACTTTTGATTCCAGAGCCCTTTGTTGTATGCCTATATGGCATTTTTGTACATATTTTGTATTGGATATATTTGACATTGTATGCCTATATGACATTCTCGTAAACTTATATGGCTATTTTGTACCTATATTTTATACTTATATTGACATATATTGATGTATGCCTACATGGATATTTGGTTCATAAAAATCTATATTATCAATGGTGTCCATATTTGCATTATAAATCCATGGTTCAATAGATATGAGTTACGTGTATTCAAGTGTATGTTTTACAACTTATGTGTATACCATTGCGACTTATGTTTTTTCATGAGTATACCTTGTATTCATGCATATACTTTGTATTAATTTGTGTGGAAAATGGTGCATTTTTTAGTGGAAAATGGTGGTTTAGTGCTAGGGTTTGAAGAAATGTTTGGGGGCAGCAATATCTCTTGAAATTTTAAGCTTTTGCAGACCTTTTTGAAGGTGTTTTAGGATTTGATTGGCTGTGGGAAGTTTTGGAGGGCTACAAGCGTTTAGGTGTTTGTTTGGGATAAGTTGAGTGTATAGTGTTTAAGGGGTTGGTTTCTTGTTTCATTTTGATCATTTTTACTTGGTTGGGGTCTTCACCACCTAGGTTGCTATCACTTTGCCCCTACCTTCTCAACCCTACCCTATTGGAAAGCTAGTGAGCTTGGAAAATCACCGTGAGACCCCATTTATATGAGGCATAGGCTGCCCCTACCATCTCAACCCTACTACATTGGCAGGCTAGTGAGTGAGCTAGTTTTCCAACGCTCCACTAGTTTGCCAATGCTACCACATTTTGCATACATTTATACGAAAATATTATTGTCAAACAATTTGGTGTAGGGGCACCATTTAAATATTTTTTCAATTCAAGGTTTTAAGGTCTAGGCTTTAGGATATTGAGATTTTGCATAAAATAAGGTCTTGAAGACCCTTTATTAATTTAATTAACCATATTCGGTGATAATTAGGTGTTTGGGTGATGTAGACTTCAAAATGTGAAAAATGTTGAAAAGTTGCAATTTGTGCAAAATGCAAAATTTAAAAACTTGTAAAGGGTAGTTTTAGAAGACCAACGGTCATATTGATTTGAAAGGCCATTTGAGAAAGTTAGAGAAGTTTGTTTTTTGAGGGAAACATCTTAAATACCATGTAGAACTCGATGAAAAGGTTGTTGAAGCATTTTTGAAGTTTGAAGCATCAATAATACTATGTTTTTCTTCATTTTCTTCATTTTCTAAAGTTTGCAGTGATTGTACGGCCTGTACTTTACCAATTAGATTCAAAATTGTTGTGGATTGCTTAGTAGGATGTTTCATCTTACTTTTGAATCCATTTTGAAGGGTTTCCATTGAGTTTTGTGAATTTTATTGCTAAATTTTTGAGACCATCCTGAACACATAGTTTTAAGGTTTGAAAGTCATTTAAAATGGTGTATTGACCCATTCCTCTCACTGTGGCCACTATAACTTAAGGAATGGGTCTGAAACATCACTAAAAAGGTGTGGTAATTTTGAGTAATTATAGGGGAGGTCAAGAGTTGAGTTGGGCATGAAGCCCTAGAGTGAAATTTGGTGTTTTCCATGTGAATATGAGAGGTTTTGACATGCTAAAGTGAGTATTGTGTTAGGGAAGCATTTTTTCTTGTTGAATTGATTTTTTGCGGGCCATTTTAGACCTGTTTGAGGTGTTGGAATGTTTTGATAAGGTTGGGAAGTGTGTTTTCCAATAAGCCCTAGGTTATTTGGCTTAAAAAGAGGGTTTTTGGTTTTGGCATCTTGTTGGATGAATTTCTAAGAACTAATTGTGAATTATTTGGTTTTAATACATATAAATTTCTACCCACATGTGTTTGGAGGTTTTTTTCAAGTTTCAAGATAAGTTTCTTTGTTAAAGTGACCTAATTTGAGGCCTAGTTGGTGTAGAAAGCTTGATTTGAGAAAGTTGTTACAAAGGAACCAATAGTGGTTTGTTGGCATGCGATTGTTTACCCTAAAGGGTCCTTGAAATGGTTCAATTATTGGTCTGAAAGAATCTTATTGAGAAGAAATACCCAATTGAATGAGTTGGCAATGCTATAAGGAAGAGTGTTGATTTGGTGAAAAGTGAAGAGTTTTGAGAATTGTGACTTGTGAATTGTTGTTGTTGGTTGATTTTTTGTGTTGAGTTGTGTTGTGGGACCTCCCTTGGTTGCATCACAATGAAATGCTTTGTCCACACTTTTATTTTGAGCCATGCTTGCAAGATAGGCTGCACCTTTTCCCATGTTGCTAACTTAGCCTTGAATAAAGAGTCTTGTAACAGTGGAGAGAAGTGTGAGAATCCCTTGTAGGTAGACTAATCAAGGAAACATTTAAAATATATCACAACTAAAAGTGATGAGGTAGGTTTAGTGATGAGGTAAATTTAGAAATAGAGATGAAAACCAAAATAGTTTCTAAGATCTATCAATGTGGGAGGAGTATATTCCAATTTTTTAGAGACATGTATGGAAAATTTGGTAGCATAGACAAGGAAATCAACTGCTTGGTATAACTGTTTGACAAAATACCTCAATGAAAGCTTCAAAGAGTAGTATGCACATCCATAATAAGGATTGAGAAATGATGTTTTATTTTACTGTTGGATCTCAGTTGTGATCATATAGTTTGTCCTTGATGTCAAAATCCCTTTCATTTGGTTCTCTTTGTTGATCAGTCTCAGTTTGGATCTTTATGATTTATTATGGCACTTCTTTGATGTCTCTTGGCTATTACAGAAAGTTAGTTGTTATGGTTCAATTTCATGGTGATGAGTTTTCTGCTTCAAGTTATGAATGCTACATCTTTGACTGACAGAGTTTGAAAGATGGTTTCTTTGTCAGAATGGTTCTCCTTGCATATCACAAACTTTGGTTGTTTCTCTTTCAAGCTTACTCATATCAGAGTGAAAATGGTAGGGTCTTCCCGATCCACTTTGAAATGTTTGAGTTGCCTATTCGGCAAGACATTTTAGATGTCATGGCGATTGAATTTAACATACAGGCTGCTTTCGGCGTAACATTAGCATTGTCTTGGCAACCGGCTCAAGAAAGGTTATTTCGGCAAGACTTGTCTTTGGTTTCAGCAACAGAAAAGTGTTCTCTATCGGCATATGTTATTCCGTCGGTATGTGGTCTCAGCGATATTGGTATGTCACACCGATCAGAGATTAAAATGGATGTGTATCGGCAAGAGTCAGGGTTTTCGGAATAGGTCTTGGCAAAGTGGTTTTGTCTCGCCAACATCACATATGGGATTCCCTTCGGCCAGACTTGGAGTATTCGGTTTAGCATCCCAACGAAAAGGTAATGTCCCCCCGACAAGTGCATGTGGAATTTTATCGGCGTGAGTTGTGGCTATCATTATATCGTCTTAGCGAGTCCTTCTTGTCTTACCGACTCATGCTCAAAAGGGTTTATCTATTTTTCGGGAGGAGTCTCACCGAACAACTCTTTGAGAGAACTTCGGCCAAACTGAGCGGTATCAGGCTGAGGTCTTGGCGATTTCACTTGGTCTCACCGACTAATGCTTGTGGAAGGCTTTTGGCAAGAGGTTTGTAATGTCTTAGAGACTCAGAGTGGATAAAGCATTTCGCTATGACTCATTTGCATCGAAGAAAGGTCTTGGCGAATTTGATTTGTTACACCGACCGAAAGCATAAAGGTAGTCTCTTCAGTAAGAGCTAGGGTTTTCGGCGAGAGGTCTCGGCAAGTGACCTTCGATCTCGCCGATGAAACATAAAGAGACTTCATCGGCATAAGATCTAGATTGTCTCAGTGACATTGGATGAATGGATAAAACATTTCGGTAAGACTCATGAGTTTCGTTGTAGAGTCTCAGCGAACCCGTCAAGTCCTTTCAACTAAGTCTAATGAGGGGCTTTCGGTGAAAGGTTTGTCTTGTCTCAGCAACACACAAGTGGATGAAGACTTTCGGAAAGACATGGTGTGCTCTACAAGAGGTCTCCCCGACTTTGATATGTCTCACCGATGGAATTCAAAAGGTCTTTATCATTGTGAGATTTGTTCTCTCTTGGTGATCTGAGGTGAATTTGGGGTGTTTCGGTATAACGAATATATCTATATGAGGTCTCCCCGAAAGTGTTATGTCATGGCGACAAGAATGAAAATGTCAGCTTTCAGTAAGACACAGGATGCTCTATGAGATGTCACCCCGACAACACATTGTCTTGGCGAAGGTGGATGAAGGACACATCTCAGTGTAAGTGTGCACTTGTCTTGGCGACTTGGAAATGATAAAGACTTTCGGTATGACTCAAGCTTTCTAAGAGAGGTCTCCCCAATGACGGTAAGCTATAGCGACAAATACAAGATAGAAGGCTAGTCGGCAAGGAAAACGATATGTTATGGCGACAATGTGTATCAAGTGACCTTCGATGAAACATAATGTTGGCGGTATGACTTCTCCCTGACTATGTTGTGTCACAACGACAAACAGAAGGATGTATCGGCGAGAGAAACATTATGTTACAGCGACTTATAAGGGATAAAGTCTTTCAGTGAAACACAATGAAATCTACAAAGCGTCTCCCCGACATCAGGATGTCACAGCAACAGATAGAAGGATGCATTCAGTGAGAGAACCTTTAGGCTACAGCGACAGCGAATGAATAATACTCTAAGGAAGCCTATCGATGAGACATGATGTATTCATTATGTGTTCTTCTCGACTCTGATGGCTCTTGGCGAAAATGATATCTAAAGGGATTGTTTGGTGATTTAATTGCTTTCGACAGAACTATATGGTTGTCTCAGCGAATAGTTACAAAGACTCAAAACTCTGTGGTCATCATCATGGATTGGCATCAAATCTCAGAACGGTTACATAACAGGATATTCATCGAGGTTCTTTTTGAGCTGTTGTGTTTTTTATTTAATGGATTTTTCTAAATATAGTTGCATACAGACTTCTTTCATTGGTATCGAATCTCTGGCAAGGTATTCTCTGAGATTGTAGAGGTTATGATTTTTTGTTGTAGGCAGACATAGCTTTGATGAAAATCTTTCAGTTACAATTTGAAATCTCCTGACTCAGCGCAAAAATTAAAGCTTTATGGATATGCATTACTCTAATTTTTACCATCATCTACAGATCATCATTATCCAGCTTCAGATTCTAAAAATAGCAAGAGAGTTTCAGAATCTTGTGAAAATGCTTGTTGAAGATTTCTTGATAACAGACATACTTGAAATGTATATAAAAACCAGTGTTGATAACTGTGAAGTGGTTGTTGGCCAGTAATTCTGAGAGATAGTTATTTTGGCCGTATCAAGAGATGTATTGGAAAACTTTGTAATACAAGAGTTGGATTCCTAGAGTATCAAAAGAAGAGTGTTATGAATTTAACTGTAAACAAAGTTTTCCTCTGATATTTTATGATTGTAATTCTAAAATCTGAGTAAGGGGCTGGTGCTCCTTGAGATTGGTGTCTCTAAATGAGGGGTTGGTGCTCCTTGAGTTGGTGCTTAGAAATTTAGCCTATAAGGCATTGTTAAAAGTGGTTTTTGAAGATTAAGCCAGTAAGGCAGTTTAGGAGTGGTTTTTCTACCCCAAGAGGGTTTTCCACTCGGCAAATCTTTTGTATCTTTGTTCTTCTGTGTGCTCACTATTTTTTGTTTTTGTTGTTGTTTCAGTTCACTGTTGGGTTTATTATTGTTCTCAATTTTGTTTATGAACGATTATATTCAACTCATGAATGCATTAATCAGAGTAATATTGAGATCAAATCTGAGCTATGTTTTTGGCAAATGCAAGATATCTCACTCAAATCATATTTTCATAAGTTG